>JAODAL010008651.1:0-116174 GCA_025379985.1 Phyllomedusa bahiana | reverse complement strand
TTTTTTGGGCGTCACCCAGCTTTCCTGGACGTCGTATAGCCTATCCAGCATCTAGGAGAGCTGGGAGATGCCACTAACTGTGCCTGAACCTAAATCAATGCACTACAACCAATATTACCACCATAAAGTGACCATATAGTGGTAGATACTAGTGTACAGAGGCTATGCAAACTGTATATTACTGCCATACACAGGCTTTGCGGACATTTAAGTGATTACAGTGCAGTTACACTCAGGGACTCAAAGGTGACGTCTTCAATGACTAAAATTGTTCTCTTTCCCTTTTCTTTTGCATCCTGTAAAGACCTCAATGATGATTTCTCCCAGCCATTACTCATTCCTGCGGAATTTACCACACAAACATCTTACATGTCTAATTTTTCAAGCACTTTCCTTCATGTGCTACCCCCTCTGTGTAAACTCCACATGGGGTGATAGGTGGAGGTAAGAGGGTTATGGGGTCATAGGTGGAGGTGATGTGGAGGGGGCTCTGGTGTGATAGGTGGAGGTTAGGAGGCTATAGGGTAATAGGTAGAAAGGAGAGGCTATGGGGTGATAGGTGGATGAGAGTTTATGGGGTGATAGGTAGAGGTGGGTGGTTATGGGGTTTTAGGTGGTGAGGGTGATACAAGGGGTGTTTGTTAAAGATTTCCCCTGACCCACTTCCTGTGGATTGAGAGCAATGAAACTTGGCACAGTAGTTAGTCCTTCTTTACATAGGTGCCACCTAGAGACACACATTTCTCCCATCTCTTTAAGCAACTGTAAACACCTCGCTTGTAGAAGTCAACAGGTTGCTCCAAAAGCCACATTAGGACTTCAGAAATCAGAGTCTCATCATCTGGAACATGCTTGCCCTTCAAAAATAACTTAATTGTTGGAAAGTGGTGGAAGTCCGATGGTTCGAGGTCGGGTGAATAGGGGGACGTGGTTAAATTTCAAAGCCACAGGAGAATGCTTCCATTTGTGCAACATGTGCGTTGTAAACTGGTGCATTGTCTTGCAGAAGGCAGACACCTTTGGTGAGTATGGCACGTCTCTTGGTTTTGAGGGCCTCCCGCAATGTCCGCAGCAGTGAAGCATAGTATGCCACAGTGATCCTGGTAGCCTTTGCTAGGAAAAGCATGACCTTGCCTGCCGAGGGTTGGGCACGTGCCTTCTTTGGAGGCGGTGAGTCATGATGTCCATTGCATCAACTGAACTTTAGTCTCAGGATCATAGTGATGGACCCAGCTTTAATCCTATGTGATCAGTCTGTTGAAAAAGTCCTCCTGGTTTTCATGGCACATCATCAATGGAGCTTGAGAGCATTTGACTCGTTCCTGCTTCTGGAAAGGTATTTGCAGCTGGGAACCCAGCGAGCGGATATCTTATGCATGTGAAAATGGTCTTGGATGATTTTTTCCATGGCCCCCATGCTAATCTTAACATTTTGGGTTAGGTGGCGAATGGTTACGTGGCTATTTTTCCAAAATGGCGACCTCCACTTTCTGGACGGTGTGTTTATCAATAGCAGAGTGGGGTCAAACTGGAATTGTAGCTATTTGCACCGAAGTCCAACCACATTTGAATTGACAATTCCAGTTCTTGACCACATCATGATGGGGAATCATCACCATAAACCACTTTTTCTTATCAAATGTCTCCTTTGGTGTGCGGCCTTTCAAGTAAAGGAACTTGATGACTGCTCTATATTCCACTGGGTCCATTATCAAACCTCCCACCACTTTAGCACCTGTTAAATCAATACCATTATCCGTTCTGAGTTGCAAATTGGCACATAACGTATAGAGACTTAAATAATTACACGTGCAGTTTCACATGTGCATCCTGTGATAAATAGAAGTGGGTCAGGGGAAATCTTTAATGTAAGCCCCTCATAGGTGAAGGTGAGGAGCTATGGGATTATAGGTGGAGGTGGTGGAAGGTTTATGGGGTGATAGGTGGGGGTTGTATTTTGTGTTGGCACTAGGATTCATAAAACAATGGTGGGGTGAGAGAGGGTGGTACCAGAGCACTGCTTACAGGCTCAATCTCCTTTGGGGGGCAGAGGGCCATCCCCCTGGAGATTATGTTGCAGCTTTGGTCTGTACCCCCCCAGAATCATATTGGTGTCAGCCAAGGCTGATTCTAACCCCAAGCCACTATTACCCCAGTACCTAATGCACCAGGAGTGCTGGGAAGAGCCGGGTTACCATCAGAAGTAGATCCTCTAATATGATGGTCCGATTCTGGGGTGGCTGTGGACTGGCATTTTTAGGGTTGAAAGAGGCTGGTACCCATGGATCTTTTCATCCTGCTAGTAATAGGTTGCAGCTGTCCGTTTTACCTTGGCTGGTTATGAAAAATGGGGGATGTAATAGCTGATGGTCAGTCACACAGGGGATCAGGTCATGTGTTGTAGGTGAATGACGTTGCGATAGGGTAATAATGGAGCTCAACAGGCAGGTGTAGACCTCATCAAGATGCCCAACGAAGGGATGGGCCAAGTCCCTTTATTTATACCCCGTTCAGCAGGGTGTAACCACCAAGGAGTATGCATGGTTAACATGCATTTCAAATGGTTTTTGATGAGCTATACAATTTCTTATTTTACATAACTTATTGAGTAACAATGCTACTAAGCAATTGTTACCACACGAGTGTCTTATCTAAACATAAGGCTACTAGCTAGCGTAGTTTCAAGAGAGTCAGCTTTGGCAGGCAGCCAGGCACCATCTTCTTGATTGTGCATCAAATAAATTAAAAACACATAAAATATTGTCTTTGATCCAGGATCTTGTAATGGCTTCTTGGGGGGAAGCTAGCGTCTCCTTCATCAGGGGAGATCCCACTTTTTTTTTTTTTTTTTTAAATCATGTAATTATTGAGAATAAAAAAAATGGGCAACTAGTGTAATCATTACTGTGGATCCTTATGTTTTAGGTTCTCGATAAAAAAAAAATTGAGAAAAAAAACATGGGGTCACCCCATTTTCCATAGCCAGACAAGGCAAAACCGACAGCTGCAGCCTGATATTATCAGAATGGAAAGGGCCATGGATAGTGGACCCTTCCCACCCTAAAAATACCAGTCCGCAGCCTCCCCAGAAGCGGACCATCAAATTAGAGGGTCCACTTCTGGTGGCAACCTGTCTCTTCAGGTACCCCTGGTGTGTTGGGTACTAGGGTAATAGTGACAAGGGGTTAGTGTCCGCCTTGGGGTGATTTAAACCACCGCTGGCAGACATCAAGCCAAGACATTTGTCAGATGCCTGCATAACTAACCCTAAAATTAAGCTTATTGCATTCTGTTTCTAGCATTTAGTCCTGTTTAGGTTAGTTTTCTGTTTTCAGTTAGTTAGAGCCCTGTGTTGTCTTGAGTTCTCTGCAGCTTCTGTTCTGCCACGTGTCAATTTTTCAGTGTGTTCTGTGCTGTTTTAGTTAGGGTCAGCACAGCTGATGGACATTGATAGGAATATCATCAGGTGTAGAATAGGGCCAGAGGAGTCGTGTGTTAGGGCTAGTGATAGGGACAGGTTAGGAACATAGTAAGGGAAAGCTATTGTTTGGTGTCTTGCTCTGAATTAAGTAATTTATCCTCCCGTTTCTATCTGTGCCCTTGTCTTCATCCGTCTTGCTGTCTGTCATTCACTGGTAAGTCCCTACATTTATCTTTGATACACGATTCGTATTACTTGTATCTGACTGCAGGTTGGCTTAATTTCTGTTATAAGTTTTGTTGCCATCCGTGTCAACCACGAATGTTACAACAACATACTTTGTTGAAGGACCACTGTAATTTAAAAATAGCTATGAAAACCTGCAGTCAGCCATACATGTACATTGTTGAGTTTTCTATTGAAGCTTACATTTGGTTCCATTTAACAAAGAACCTATGAGCAGAACCTATGAGATTGAGGTCTTCTTAAAATACAGATTCTGTTTGTCCACTTTCAAGTACACTTAAAAGTGAGGATGAAAAGATTCCGCATTTTCCTACCATAGAAACAGCGCATTGCTCAATGTGAAACCAGTAACCGCCTGCTTGTCAGGATTAATATGCTGGCAGACTCAGTAAGCAGATGTGTAGGACCATATAAAACTAAAGTTGAACCTATAAGCTAGGAAGAGATGAAGAGGGAATGGTTTTCTCCTAATTATTTAGCATTCACTAGTCCATAAAATACAAGATTTCTTTTACCTCTTATTCACTAAATTTTGCCTAGAGTGAATTCTATGCCTGGCAAATTGATTCATTAAGTGCATCACAAACTGTTCCACAAACTGCTGAAGTTTAAAAAAGGATTTGCTCATCTCCAATGTTACATATATCACATTAAAAATGTACAGAATATTACTAATAGACACTGTGATTGTACAAGAGTTTAATAACCTTTAATGGGTAACGTCTTCCTTAACCTTAAAATAATCCCAATTCTGAGGCAGCTTTGTAAGGACATTTCATAAAACAAATTCTTTCTGTGCTTCTAAACTAAAATGATTAGCTTAAATAAGACTGTGACGGTTGGCATTGCTCATGAAAAATGCTTCTCTTGCAATGTGTTTTATAACAAGTCAAAAGCAAGGTCAGGACAAGCCCTGCTGGTGCCCCAGGCGGTGGGGTCAGAATACGCCTTCACCCTTAATGCCTGGAATTTAGCATGATAGCTGAGAGGAGCATATTCCTCAAGCCTTGGCTACAAAAACAAATAAATACACCTAAAACCGAGATAATCTAATCTTTCAAATAGATAAACTATTAAATATTCATTTTTATTAAAAATTCCTACTTATCTCAATGATTTCACTAAAAAATTTTTAATTAAAAAGGTTTTTTGGGTGTAAAGGCCGGTATGTTGATAGCTTCACTTGTGGTCTTAGGGGGAAATAATTGAGGACAATACTTTCCCTTCAAACACACCCAGTCTCCAAACTTGACAGTGGTTATATAGAGCAAAAAGGGCAATACTCCCCTAACCATGCTGAAACCTAAACCTGATGAGAATTATCCCTAATCAATACATCTCTTACACATTTCATTGGTCCTGTCAGCTCACCCAGGGACTGAGTCGGGCAAAAAAGGGCAGTTGCCTTGGAATTAAATTTTATTGTCGGGCCGATTCTATGTGGTTTGAAGGTTCCCCCTTTTAAAAATGTCGGGGTTTGAAGCAGGGGGAAAGTTTTAAAAGGGGAAAAATAGATGTGTAGTTCCCTCTAACCTATCCCCTATAAAGACCATAGAGTGAATGTTAGTCACCTGTCTTTGACATTTTGGTTCTTTTGTGCCACATGACCTTGGAGTTAAATTTATTACAATTGACCATGAAGGTAAGTGGGACTTTTAGATGTCATTAATAAAAATGAAGTTTCTCGCCAATAATTGATTGGGGGACTCAGCACATTGGGTATAGGCCCTTACCTTAAGAGGCGGGCACTAGATGGACCAAATGCGTTGGGCCCGCCCCGGTGGCCTATATCCCTCCTGCTGAAGCCAGGCTGATCAGTTTTCAGCCTAGTGTCCGTAGGAGGCAGACGCTGCTCCGCAGCTCTGCGGAATTAGTTATTTTTCTTTCCTTTGCAGGAGGTGATTGAGCACACAGCACTCACACCTGTTGGAAGGTGATCGAGCCCCCGGCTCTCACCTAAAGGAGGTGATCGAGCCCCCAGCTCTCACCTGGAGGGAAAGTGATCGTGCCCCTGGCTCTCACCTATCAAGGGGGACGTCAACGCGTAGTTGTATCGTGACGTTGTCCCTCCTGAGGGCATCAGGAAACCAGTCAGTTCTTTAGCTGGCTGGCCTTCCTCCTTGCCGCTCACCCGTCCCCACCTGCCGCCTCCGTGGCCTTGTACGAATTTCGGTAGCCTCACCTCTGGGTGCATGGTACCGAAGGGGTGATGCCGCGTCGCCCGAAGACGTCGGATAGGTGAGTACCCCGACTTCCTACGTTTTGGGGGTGGTCAGGTTTTTTTCCCTGTGATACCGTTTGGGTGGCCGCAGGAATTCCGTTTTCCTGCGGCCCCCAGGGTTACCCTTTTTCCTGGGAGAGGGGGGCGTCCCAGGAGGGGAGTGAATTTCCCCCACTTAGCCAGAGCTGGCACTGGGCAGCGGGCATGTTAGCCCGCTGCGTCAGCGTCCGGTTAAGCGTTTGTCCCCAGTGCCGTTTTTTTCCCCCTGCGCGATGGGCGTTCCAGAGTCGGGGGCTTATTTCCCCGCCTTACTATGGCTGGCGGGGCACAACAGGGCAAGTTGGCCTGCTGCGCCGGCATTTTGGCAACCATGCGGCGCCACGGTACCGCATGTTGGGGCTTGGCACTGGCTGCTGGGGCATAGGACGGGCCTCCCAGGGGCTGTGGGTGCTCCTTACCCGCTTCCACGGCGTTCCGACGGCCGCGCCGCTTCCGGTGGCTTAGGCCACAAGTAGGCCGCGCCCTTTCCTGGAACTGCCCCGGGGCCAGCCCTAAACAAGTCCGGACACCTCCCAGAATGGGGAAGGACCTCCAGCAGCCTGGGCCTGTATAGGGGGCGGAGCCTAAATGCCATTTTCCAGCGTTCGCTGTTTCTGGCTGTTTTTGCTGCATCTCCTGGCCACTGAGGAGGACACAGCACCTTGAGGTGGTAAGTTGGCCTGTTCTGGGCCATCTATCCCTGCCCCGCATGCTCTGTAGCCATGTCCCTTTCCAAGGATGAGGGTTTAAAACACCTCACGTCCAAAGCGGTGGGGACTTACTTCACCTGTGCCCGTTGCCACAAGAAATTCCCTTGCGGCCAGCCCAGTGCCCTTTGTGCTGCTCCTCAGCCGACCACCGCGGGGCCTGACCACTCTTTTCAGGAGTCGGTGGCCCCAGAATGGGCTAAGGCTCTCTCACTAGCTGTGGGCGACCTGTTCCCAGGTATGGTTTCGCCATAGAGGCTTTCCCGTCGCTGCTCGCTGCTCAGCCTAGCACCTCCCAGGGTCCAGCGCCCGGTGCAGCCTGTACGGTGAGGTTGCATAAGAGGGTTAGAGCTCTCTCTCCCTCGCTATAACCTGAGCTCTCTCCTGACAATCAGTGGTCTAAGATAGATGCTCCATGCCGTGACTCGGCTTCTTCATGTGGGAACTCCTCTGATTCTGACTCCGAGCCAGATAGAGAGGATGGAACAGCAGCAGTGGTCCAAGCCCTTATCTGGGCTGTCAGAGACTCCCTCCATGTTAAGGATGAGGATGTCTCAGCCTCCCAGGAGGAGGTCTCCTTTAAGCGCAGCAGGCATCCGCGGTTGGTGTTCCCTACACACCCGGAGTTTGAGGAGCTGATTGCCAGGGAGCGGAAACATCCTGACAGGCGTGTGTTTCCTACCAGACGGCTTAATGCGTTTTGTCCTTTTCCAGAGGAAGCAGTGACAAAGTGTTCGAGGGTCCCATCTGTGGACGCCGCAGTCACTCGGCTCTCAAAATCCACAGCCATCCCTGTCTCGGACGCGGCAGTCCTTGGTGACAGCACGGACAGGCGTCTTGACGGTTTTTGTAAGTCTGCCTTTGAGGTGGCCGGGGCAGTGTTGCGACCTGCGTTTGCGGCTTCATGGGTCAGCAAAGCTTGCATGGTCTGGGCTAAGCATCTGCAGCAGGGGCTGCCCGCTGGAGCCTCCACAGAGGAATTGTTAGGGCTCGCATCCCAGCTTTCTGGCACTTCGAAGTCCCTATGTGACGCTTCGCTTGAGTCAGCCCGCTTAGTGGCTAAAGCATCGGCCAATGTGGTGGCCGCGCGCCGTTCCCTGTGGTTAAAGTCTTAGTCTGCGGATACAGCCTCCAAGAAGTTATTGGTGGCGCTTCCATTTTCTGGCGGTGAACTCTTTGGGAAGCGTTTGGATGAATTAATTTCAGAAGCCACAGGGGGTCGTAGCACGCTCCTCCCTCAAAGCCAGCCGACATGGCGGCATTCGCGTAGGAAACGAGCCCATTTTTCAGCCTTTTCGGAACTTTTCATACAGGCCGTCCTCAGGGGCAAAGCACTCCTCAGCCAGACCAGCTTCATCCTGGCGAGCTCGCAGAACACACAAGGATCCTCCCGCCAAGTCGCTCTTGGTCTGAGGGTCTGCCCCCACTCGAAAATTTGTCTCAGGTGGGAGGTCGTCTCCTGCAGTTCCAGGAAATCAACGACGCCTGGGTTTGCAGGGTCGTCACTACAGGTTACAAAATTCACTTCAGCTCAGCCCCCCCAATACGGTTTTTTCTTTCTTTCCCGCCCGCCTCCCTGGCCCGGGCGTCAGCTTTTTTTCAGGCAGTCTGCACCCTCCTCCTTCAGGGGGTGATTGTGCCCGTCCCCGAGTCCAAGCATTTTCTGGGGTTCTATTCAAACCTTTTTATGGTCCCCAAAAAGGGCAGCGCGGTGAGGCCAGTGTTGGACCTCAAGGAGCTCAACCGGTTTACACAAGTTCCCGGTCTCCACATGGAGTCGCTGCAGTCGGTGATAACCTCACTGGAGCAGAATTTATTTCTGGCCGCCATAGACATCAGGGACGTGTATCTGCACATCCCTATTTCCCTATTTCTGCGTTTCGCGGTAGGCTCGCAGCACTTTCAGTTCAGGGCTCTGCCATTCGGCCTCGCGACTGCACCAAGGGTCTTCACAAAGGTCCTGGCACCCCTGATAGCGATCCTTCTCATTAGGGTCGTGACAGTTATCCCATATCTGGAAAACCTCCTGGTGAAGGCTCCGTCTCGTCACTACTGTCTAGACAGCATCAGGATCACCCTGGACGCCTTGGTGCGCTTCGGGTGGATAGTCAATTTCGACAAGTCCTGTCTGATCCCAGCGCAGAGGATTGAGTTTCTGGGAATGATTCTCGACACTCATGTGGCCAGAGTGTTTCTGCCACCGGGGAAGATCCAGCAGTTACGGTCGGACGTATCTCTGCTTTTAGGTCGCACCCCATACACACTGCGCTTGCATGCTGGTGCTCGGCAGGATGGTGACTGCCTTTGAGGCTGTGGCCTTTGCACAGTTTCACTCTTGCCCTCTGCAGCGGGCGATCCTGTCCCGGTGGGACGTGTCTCCAATTACCTTGGATATGACATTTCGTCTGCCACCCTGGGTGCGAGCCGACCTGGGCTGGTGGCTAACCTCCCCTGCGTTGCATAAGGTGAGGTAATTTCTGCCCCCCCAGTGGCTGGACATCACCACGGATGCCAGTGCGTCAGGGTGGGGCACCGTCTTCGGCTCCAGGATGACTCAGGGTTGCTGGTCCCTCAGCGAATCCGGTCTTCAGATCAACATTCTGGAGCTCAGAGCCATTTTTCGGGCACTCTTGCATTGGGCCCTTCTCATTCGGAGGCACCCAGTTCGAATTCAGTCCAACAATGCCATGGCAGTCGCCTACTTAAATCATCAGGGCGGCACCAGAAGCTGGGCAGTGTTGCGGGAAACCGCGAGGATTCTTTGCTGGGCGGAATGGTCAGTGCTGGCCTTGTCAGCGGTTTTCATCCCAGGGGTAGAAAAATGGTTGTCTGATCACCCCAGTCGAACGACGATCGACCCCATAGAGTGGGCACTGCTACCGGAGGATTTTCACCTCATTTGCCGAAAATGGGGGACGC
This sequence comes from Phyllomedusa bahiana, assembly GCA_025379985.1. Lineage (NCBI taxonomy): Eukaryota > Metazoa > Chordata > Amphibia > Anura > Hylidae > Phyllomedusa > Phyllomedusa bahiana. The sequence goes on along the minus strand of JAODAL010008651.1, from coordinate 106,621 downwards.
CAGACGATCTGTTTGCGTCTCGCCTAAATCGCCAACTATCGAACTACGTGGCCAGAGCCAGGGATCCCCTGGCCCTAGCAGTAGATGTGCTGGTCCTTCCTTGGAGTCAGTTCACTCTGGTCTATCTGTTCCCACCATGGCCTCTTCTCCCTTGAGTGCTCAAGCGCCTCAAGTCCAAGAGGGTACCGGCTATTCTCAGCGCCCCGGACTGGCCCCGCAGGTCCTGGTACACTACTGGCAGATGCTCCTTGGCGCCTTCCGTTGCATCCAGATCTTCTCTCGCAGGGGCCCCTGTTCCACGCCACTTTACCGCAGCTGCATTTGACGTCATGGTTGTTGAATCCGCGATATTAAAATCTCGGGGTCTGTTGGGTTCTGTTATCCGGACCATGATTCGGGTGCGCAAGCCTCAATCCGCACGGATCTATTACCGTACCTGGAAACCTTTTTTCGCCTGGACTGAGGCCCAGAATTTTCATCCCGTGGTATGTTCTACTCCAAGGGTGCTGTCATTTCTGCAGTTGGGCCTGGAGGTTGGGCTTGGCCTGTCCTCCTTGAGAGGTCAGATTTCTGCTTTCTCAGTTTTGTTTCAGCGCAAGCTAGCCTCCCGCACACAGGTTAAAACCTTTATGCAGTGGGTCGCGCATTCGGTCCCTCTGGTTCGTAGGCCTGTCGAACCATGGGCTTTAAATCTTGTGTTGAAGGCCATGCAGTCTTCACCTTTTGAGCCACTATAGGAGGTCTCCCTGCATTTGATTTCATGGAAGGTGGCCTTCCTGGTGGCCATTACTTCCATCCGCCGAGTGTGTGAACTGGCGGCTTTATCCTGCAAGTCCTCTTTTATGGTTCTGCATAAGGACCTGTTCCTGTTCCTTTGTTTCTCCCTAAAGTGCTGGCAGCGTTTCATATTAATATAGGACATAGATCTGCCCTCTTTTTGTCCCTCGCCCTCATCTTCGAGAGCAGGCGTTGCATTGTTTAGACGTGGTCAGGGCCGTTCGGATCTACGTCTCTGTTACGGAATCCTTTAAGCGCTCTGAAGCCCTCTTTGTCATTCCGGGGGGGCTTGCACAGGGGCCTGGCGGCCTCTAGGCCACCATTGCCAGCTGGATCCGGTCTGCAATTTCGGAAGCCTATCGGTGTAGGGGGGAGCCTCGTCCGTTTCGAATCACTGCTCACTCCACACGAGCAGTTGGTGCCTCCTGGGCGGTTCGGCATCAGGCTTCAGCGCTACAGGTGTGCAATGCTGCCACCTGGACTTCGGTCCATACCTTTTCTAAGTTCTACCAGATCCATACCTTGGCCTCGGCTGATGGAAGCCTCGGCCGTAAGGTACTTCAAGCAGCAGTTTGGTAAGGTTTTTCACTGCTGATGAATTTTTGAGTTGTTGCTCCTTTGTTTTCCCACCCTCTGGGACTGCTATTGGACATCCCAAGGTACTGTGTCCCCCAATGAATTATTGGCGAGAAAAATGGATTTTTGTACTTACCGTAAAATCCTTTTCTCGTCCAATTCATTGGACACAGGTCCCTCATATTTTTACTCCATGGAATAGGTGTGCTTTCTTCCTCTCGGCCACGGCTTTTGTACCAACTGATCGGCCTGGCGTAAGCAGGAGGGATATAGGCTACCGGGCGGGCCCAACGCGTTGGGTCCGCCTAGTGTCTGCCTCCTAAGGCAAGATCCTATTCCTACGGTGCTGTGTCCCCCAATGAATTGGACGAGAAAAGGATTTTACGGTAAGTACAAAAATCCATTTTTTAATAGATCACCTATCTCAAAGATTATATTTTTGAGATAGGTGAGTTATAGGGTCTTCCCATCCTGTATACTTAAAGGGGCAAACTCTCCACATTGATTAGCTTGAAACATGTAAGCAAAGGCAAATAAAACTATTAGCAAATATGTTGCTTTTCTGATTTTTGCATCATTTCAGAGCTAGAGTAGATATTATCTCCTGCTTGTGTACACAAGCTTTCCTAGGTTACCGACCACCTCTCTGCTCTAGCAGTGGGAACACTCCCTGTTGTGTCTTTTCCTTGCTTGTTTAGGAAACTTTGTGTCCTGCTATTAAAACCCCTCCATCACTATTGTCCCTCTAATAAGCTTAGCAAGGAATAGCAGAGCTAATATGCCAATCACTGCTGTAGACCCACCCATAACCTAACCAGGAAGTGGGAGCCTGAAGCTAGATGTGAACAGCAGGCTATTGGGTAAACTGCTTATACTGGGAGTTCTGCAGTGGATTTTGCCAAATACGTAACACCTATTACAAAAAAGGGCCGATAAATAAGAATCATAATTGAGGGTATCAGCAAAAACAAATATTATGACATCAATAATTAAATGATGAAATGCACTTACATTTTTTTAAAATAAAAACTATTAGGTATCCATTAAAAACACTATAAGACGCCGCTGCTGTACTATATATATGGACTATCAGAGACTGCATAAGACAAATAGATGACTATAATATGTGATATGATGATAGTAATACCCCCACAGAATACTAAATAGTACACAACGAATACATATATAATAACCACAAAAACTGCCTAAGAAGCAAAGCAGCATTAGATAGAGACCAAAAAGGGTGATAATGCATTATCCCAACATGCTTTTTGCCTCTGGCATTGTCAAATTTTTAGAAGCAACGACCAAGGAACAGCACAACACATCTATAGTAAGAGTAATGGTCCGTCCACACGGCAAGAGTATTCAATCAGTTTTTCAGATGGTTTTCGAATTTGAAAACCGACTGTCAACTATCCCTGTAAATGTCAATAGAAAATCTGCCCAGTAGTCTACACTGCATGGTTTTTCTACTGGACGGATTTTCACTCCATCGGCGTTCCAGAATACTCGGAACGTGCACAATCTTCCACCAGGTTTTCAGGCAGCAGGTGTGCTATTTAATGGTTAAGGGGGTCAGGCGCATCTGCAAACCACGGACAGAACAGTCTTCCAAAACCATTTAAAGACGATAAAATATCGTCCGGATTCTTAAACCGAATCTGACCGGCATTTTACAATTGCCGTGTGGCTGTAGCCTAATAGAAGAAGATGCTTCAGAATTGTTATTTCACCGGGAACACAAGTATTTACTAAAACAGATGTCTCTGGAATAGCCACAGGTCCTCTTTATAGGTGTTAGCACATGCACAGCTTGCTGGTTAATCTCTTCCTCAAAAAATGTTAGCGAAGCAGAACAGGACCCTGAGCTCCTGACTAGATCTATCAAATATTGGCTTGACAATTATTCCTTTTTGCTTCTCAAAGATTCAGTGAATCAGAAGTAAATTGAGGATTTGTTACAACCTATAGAGGGCGCAGTGAGCTTTCCAGCTCCTTTCCCATAATGCCTTGTGATATGCAGATGCTTAGTAGTGGGCTAAAAGGCAATCAAAACACTACACACCTTAACTGATGCTCTCCATAAGGAGAGATGTTCCCCTTCTCTCAGCCACTCATTGCCTCCCACCAGTCAAGCCAATATCGCTCTGCTCTACACTGATGAGGGGCAAAACCCCGAAACGGCGTATGTAGATGAGCAATATTGGCTTGACAATTATTCCTTTTTGCTTCTCAAAGATTCAGTGAATCAGAAGTAAATTGAGGATTTGTTACAACCTATAGAGGGCACAGTGAGCTTTCCAGCTCCTTTCCCATAATGCCTTGTGATATGCAGATGCTTAGTAGTGGGCTAAAAGGCAATCAAAACACTACACACCTTAACTGGTGCTCTCCATAAGGAGAGATGGTCCCCTTCTCTTAGATCTATCAAAGTAATATTGAAAAGAGAGCGTGTTATCAGATATTGCAAATACTGATTTAGTGACTATGAGCTCTGATCGGTGCAAGATCAGATTTCTCATTCACTGACATCACCAATCATAGAGCACTGAGCTCATACACTCTAAATCACTGCTTGTTACTTCAGATAATGCTGATTTGATGGATCTTGCAGTCCTTGACCTGCACTACTGAATAGTTCTTGTACTTAATAATTTTTTAGTCTTCATTACATCCTCCTATAACAGCAGTCAAGCGGACAACTGAAATATGAGTCAGCTCAGTATTTAATTTTTGTAGCAGCTTCTAGTTTCAGATAATTCTTATTACATAAAGCTGGTTCAACAAATTCTTAAAGAGAACCTGTCCCATTGCACATGTTATCTGGAATATTCCAGTGGGTGGTGTTATCTGTGATTGACATTCTTCCTGATATAAGTGTGCATACAGAGTTAGTTGTCAATCACTGATAGAACAACCTACTGGACTCTTTAACCCAGAACAAGCAGGGATTTAAATGATTAAAATTCAAGTTCTCCTGGATCTTTCCCCACAGAATATTATCTCAACCTGCTCATCTCTTCCTGTTCTAGAATATGCTACCAACAGATCAGGTAGCATGTTCAATGTGACAAGTTCTCTTTAAACCTTAAAAGGGGATTCATATTTCATTGATTAGCTTTAAACATGTAGACAAAGTTAAACAAAGACACTTACTAAATACATTGCTGTTTTGATTTTGCTTCATGTTACAGCAGGTCTTATTTCTCCTACTTGTGTAAGAAGGTTTCTTAATCAGCTCTTGCAGGCATGTTGGGCAGACTAAGTTACCCCATAATCACCGGCCCTAAAATCTCGCCCCAACCAATTTCCACAGGTTTATCTTTCTTGCCTAACCTCCCAGGCACACGTTCTTACCACCAAGAGGGAACAAACCCCTATGTTCTTGTTTCCCTTATGCGACAGGGTGTTGTAAATGTTATTATTGTTGATGTCAATATTATCTTGTCATGGTAACGACCCTTGTGGGCCCTATTTTATATATACTTATATACTATGATTCTGAGTCTACAACTTTTGATGGAAGATGCTTATCTTGATTTATCTTCCTATTATGAAGACTTACTGCATTTTACTTTATATATAGAGATGAGCGAGCAGTGAAAAATTCTAGTTCAATTAGAACCTCGAACTTTAGTGTGTTTGGTTCGAGGTTCTATTCGAATTAGAGCTCAAACTTGAACTCCGTTAAAGTCAATGGGAGAAGATGTTCTAGTTAATTTTTATACCTATACAGGTGAGGAGAAGCTGTAATTACCATCCATAACAGTAAACTGGATACGTGGAACAACTTAGTGAAGGAAATTTGTCTCTAAGAGTGACAGAAAAAAATTGAGAGGCTAAAATACTTCATTTCAAGCTACTAATCATGACCTACAAGGCTCTCTATAACCTCTCCCCTCCATATATCTCTGCTTTAATCTCCAGATACCTCCCCTCGCGCAATCTCCGTTCTTCATAGGACTTTCTTCTCTGCTCTCCCCTTATCAGCTCCTCACACAACCGTCTCCAAGACTTCTCTCGTGCTTTCCCCAAACCCTGGAACTCACTTCCCCAACACATCAGACTCTCCTCCACCTTTACCAGCTTCAAAAGCAACCTGAAAACCCATTTCTTCAGGCTTGCTTATAACCTACAATAACCTTGTTGTCACTACTTCCTCCACAGACATGTCTGCCCCTCACCTTCTGTCTCTTTCCCCCTCCTTGTAGATTGTAAGCCCTCGCGGGCAGGGTCCTCTCTCCCTCTGTCGTGCCAATTGTCATTCATCACTTATTATTGCACTCGTTTGACGTATGTAACCCCCCACGAATGTACAGCGCCCTGGAATCAATGGCGCTTTAAAATAAATAATAATAATAATTCTTCATTCCTTTCAATGGCTAACTGTAAAGATGAGGACAGCTGGCAAGCAGGGGCATAGCTATAGAAGATGCAGCGGTAGCACCTACTACAGGGCCCTGCATCCTGAGGAGGCCCAAAAGCCCCTTTGAAACACAGGAGATTTGGAGACGGTGTTATACAATTAATGAATCTCCAAAACTTAAAAAACTGAACTTTTGGGCACCGAGTATGATTTAGCAAATCCAAGCACTCTGTATAATATATATCCATGTATATAACAGTTAGGCATTATATGAGCCTGCAAATGTCACCAAATAACCGCTTCTGGGTGTGGGAAGGATGCAGCCAGCAATACCAAACTCCCTAACTATTGCTGTTAATGGAGAGGAAAATGCTATCTAACTAAAAGCAGTCTGTACAGTACAGAGAGCGAGCTGAAAATGGCGTTCACAAGGCAATACAGTGAAATATATATAACATGGTCATGAGATTTTAGCAGCTTGTCTGTGCTCTGCACCGATTTGATGGCCGCCAAAAGTGCAGAAAGCCGCTGAAAACTAAACTGAAAATGGTGTGCTGAACTAGAACTTAACTCGAACAAACAGTAAAATGTTCATTTCGCGTTCTAAAAATTCAAGAAGTTCTACTAGAACTTAACTTTTCTAGAACAGTTCGATAAACACTATTTATATTGTTTTGTTAAAATTAAGAACTCTGTAGTCTTCGACTTTACTGTTTAGAAACCTACATCACTAATGTCCCTCTAACATGCTCAGCTAGGAAAAGTCGAACTGATATGCCAATCACTGCTGTAGACTTGCCCACAGCCTGAACAGGAAATGTGAGCCTAAAGCTGGTTGTGGCTCTGTAAAACAGCATGATGAGAACACCATTTTAAAGGCTAGCTTCACACAAGCGTACTATGACCACAGATCCTGACTTCACCACTGGTCCTATGATACTTTTTGTTCTGGTCACTGGACGCAAAAAAAGTGCCGGTTTAAGAATTGTGTGAAACTGACCTAAAGGCCCCTTTACATGATGTACATGAGAGATGTCCTGCTGTTTGTCGTTTTACATCCGATAATGGATTGTAGCATTCTGCAGGAGATAAGGGGAAGATTTCTTAATAGTTTCTTATAGTTTTATTTGCTCACTTATCCATAATCCTTTCTTGTGTGGTCGACAAAACAACTAAATTAGTATAGATTTTGTGTATTTGTTACATAAAAATCCCCCTGATCTTTGTTGTTACCTTTTCATGCATGTTATTACTTTTTTTTGTACTGGCTGTGTGGGTTTTTTTTTGGTTCATTTGTTTGTATGTTAATGGAACTTGAAGTAGATGAGGGCTTTCTGGTTATTGGTTCAGCATTACTAAGTAAGTTCACAATGTACTGTAATGCTTTGATATTCGTGGGCCTGGATTCAGTACTTTTCTGTATAAATTGCTTCCATTCCTCATCCCATTTTTTTAAAGGGGTTGTCCACCTCCTACAAAACTCATACTAACAAGTCTTTGCGACCCAGTAAAATAAAAATAAAAAGTATACTCACCTTCCTCCAGTCCCCAGTTCTAGCCCCCATCTATCCAATCTTCTGTTGACATTCTGTTACTTTTGAACAAGGATGTCGACAATCAGTGGCTGCAGTGGTCAGTGCCACTAATTTACAACACTTTTCAGAAGTGAACAGCTCCAAACAGTAATGTAGGTACAAGCACATGACTGCTGCAGCCAATCAGTGACTGCAGAAGTGACGTCCCCATTTGGAAGTGACCGAATGTCAACAGAAAACTGGGGAGATATAGCACTGCAATCAGGAACTGGAGGAAGGTGAGTATATGTTTTTCACTGGGGCCCAAAAAGTTGTTAGCACTATTTTTAAAAAAGGTGGACAACAATTTTTCCTCTCTATATTTTTGACAGCTTTAACTTTTTTTTTTATTTAGGTTTATTTTATTACTGAAAGGAGTTGTCTTGCTTCAGACATTGATGGCATATCGCTAGGCTTTACAAGGAACTCACATTGATTTCAATGGGAGAGTCCTGACCACCTTTCTTTTCAAAATGGCGACGTTTCAGAGCTTATCGAGGTGTAGGTTCCATGTCTGAGACCCACTAGAATATGTCATCAATGTTTAAATTGAGACAACGACTTTAAGGCCTTATTCCTTGTAGAATAAATTTATACTTTAGTATCATTTTGATACTATTTTATTTATAGGACATTTTTTGTAATTGAGGAACCCATCTGCAATTCTTCCATTCACTGTGTCGTTTAAAGAGAATGTATTACCGATGTTAAAACCAGATGATAACATATAGTCTTTTCTTCTCAGCTATTTTTATTTTTCTGGTTATGGATTGTTTTCATTTTATTTTCCATACATGACTAAAGGGGCAGTCATTTTGCCTGAGTTGCTTTTAACAGCATTTACAGATATTTTTTACTGCAGCTATTTGGACCATAGAGGCCTGTGGCAGGAGCGGACTCACTGACTTTTATGGGAGAGTTTTCTAGACACGATTTGTGACCTATGAAGAAATCATTTGTAGAGGTGGGGAATAGGGGGGCTGTGACTTACCTCTATAGTGAATTGTAAAACCTGTGTTACCTATACCATGCTGATACCAATCCTGCCCCTGATAATAATGAGGAGACTGCTGAAAAGTATGAGCCTATTATTAGACTTAGTGGACAGAGTTAAAAAAAATGCTGCAGCTGTCATTGCAGCTAATATTGGTCCTACAAAGTATTGACTCAACAAAATGCGATTTACATATACAGTATAAGGGCTTGTTTACACGACGTTTTCACTCTGTGTTAACTACGCTTTTTAGATCCGTCTCGGGCACTGACAGGACAGACACAGATCTAAACAATTAGCGTAAATTAAACACTGCAGGCTATTGGGAGGAAAAGCCGGGGCGTTCACATGAGAGATCGCCGCTGCGTGTTTCCCTCCGCCTTTTGGGCTCCGTCTTTAAATTTTATTGACATGCAATTCTTTGATCGGGTCGGGTAAAGCGGAAACCCGACAGGCAGGAGGGAAACACGCACGGGCAAATCTTCATGTGAAGCGCTGGTTTTTCCTCAAGCCCCCAGTGATAATCTCATGCAAATTTGTTTTAGTCCGTTCTGGGTCCTCCAGTGGTCCCAGAGACGGATCTAAAAAGCGTAGTTAACACGGAGTTAAAACGGCATGTGAGCAAGCCCTAAAAGCCAAAAGTAAACCAGCTCCAACATCTAAACCGAAAAAAAATAATGTTACTGTGGGCTAAAGAGAAGCAATCGTTGAGTATTCTAGTGGATGAAACTAATAGTCACTGATCATTCATGAATCTGCATTGGTCAAGGGAATAATGGTGGAACTTTTTTATGGTGCAATTCTAATGAAATGTGTAAAGATGACTGCCTGAAGAAAACAATTACACACTCGTTTATAAAATTAGATAGCGTTTTGGCTAAAGGAATGGGAATATGTAAACCATTATCTCAAGTTAATAAACGTGTGTGTGTAGAAAGTTTGTGCAACTTTTTTAATGTATCAATAAAAAAAAAAGTTTTTGACATGAAGTGATTTTTCGGGAGGATGATGCATCTTCGCACAAAACAAAAAGCGTTAGAACCTTTCTTCAGGAAAGACCTATCAACTTAATGACATGGTACAAACCTGGGTGATTTCTTAATTTTTGCCAGGGGTTGTACAGTTTTGGTGTATATGTATGGTGTAATTTATGCATTTACTGTATGTAGTTCAGAGAGCAAGAAAAGCAAAGGAAACGCTTCTCTGTGCATTATCGAAAATCTAATAGATACTGTGCTGTGTATATAGAGTTGTGTGGTTGTGCTCACCTTGTAGTGTTGTGCAATGAAGGCACAACACTTCCAATAGCATAGAACGTATTTCTTCAGTCAGCAGAAAATATTTAACCTCACTCCGTTGGATGCAAAGTGAAGACCATTTTTGATTTTTTGCAAATCAAACAAGCTCCGTACAAGTCATAAGTGACTGTAATATTATCGTGACGTTTAGTCCCAACAGGACCTTATATGTATGTATACATTTTATGTATATATAGAGTTGTGTGATTATGCTCACCTTGTAGTGTTGTGCAATGAAGGCACAACACTTCCAATAGCATAGAACCTATTTCTCCAGCCAACTGCTAATCTTTTTTTTCACCCACGTTTGGTGTTGAATCTTAGAGAAAACGGTATGGCTCAAAAAAATGAGTTGGTCTTTGCCCCTATTCAAGCAAAAGCTGCCCATGACTATTTTTGAAATGTATGACAGTAAAAGTGCTGAGTGACAGCATAGAAGAAAGAAAATAAAGACATCCTGTTCTTAGGACCTCTGGGGGTTCAAGTGGACAGACACCCCCTGATCAGTGTTTTTTATATGCCCTATCAAGCTGTTATAAATATTTGACAGTGAAATCTTATCTACAATTTTGTTCAATAACATCTCAATGAAATATATCTATTCATAGATTAATTTTAAAGGTCATTAAAGGGAACCTGTCGCACTGAACTTGCTATCTGACCTGTGGGCAGCATGTTATAGAGCAGGAGGAGCTGAGCAGATTGATATATAGTTTTTTGGGGGAAGATTCAGTAGAACTTGTTATTTATTAGGTTAAATTTCTGCTTATTTTTGATTAAAAAGCCCAGTAGGCGGTCTTATTAGTAATTGACAGCTATTTCTGTATGCACACTCGTACAAGGAGTTCAGTCAGTCACTGATAAGACCGCCCACCGGACTCCTTAACCAAAAGTAAGCAGAAGTTTAAACTAAAAAATACCAAGTTCTGCTGACTCTTTCCCCACACAAGTATATATCAATCTGCTCAGCTCCTCCTGCTCCATAACATACTGCCCACAGATCACATAGCATGTTCAATGTGACACATTCCATTTAAGCCTAAAAAATAGTGCATTATTATGAAGATTAAAGTGGTTGTCCTACTTTAGAGGATGATATAGTGCTGGGATATGCCATCAGTGTCTGATAGGACCCACATCTATCTCTAAAATGAACCCTGAAATCTCTCTCTGTTCAGAACAGTGAGGTGGTCGAGACTCTTCCATAGACATGGATGGGAGTTCCGATTACACCCGAGCATCACCGCTTGGCTATACTCTAAAATCTCTCCGTTCAGAAGATTTCAAGGCTCATTTAGGAGATAGGTCAGGGTCCCACATCTAGGACCCACAAGTATCAGACAATGAAGTCATATTCTATTGATATGCCATCACTGTCTAAAGTAGGACAACCCCTTTAAGCTCTGGATTTTTACTTTTCCAGTCCCAAATGTTAAAATGAGTCTGCAGTAGAAATGTCTCTATTTGTACTTATTAGAATTAGCATTTCTGAGTTAAAGCTTCTCTGCCCTGAGTGATAGACACCTGTATTGTACAAGATAGTCCATTATAAGGATATTCTTCTGTAACCTTGTTTTCTAGCCACAAGTTCATGTGCTGATGGAAATAGATTAGTTTACAAGAAAGCCACAAAACAGATTAGAATAGCACAAATGTCTTTATACTGTATTGGAGTTTGAGCAATTGACAGATAAATTATGAGTGTGTATAGCTGATGAAAGATTTAAAGATCTCCCTTCATCAGAACAACATAAGCCTGATATTATTTAGATACTGGCATAAATACTTTTTCACGGACAAATGTTTTATGCCGTTTGAACCGGTATCTTAGACTCAAATCAAAATGTGCATCATATATCTCTTAGATGGCAGATATAGAGGTGCACATTTATGTCTTCTGATAGTCCCACTGAAATTAAGATTTGGATTACATTAATCCCATTAATGTCCAGGCCTGTTTGGGCCTTAAATAAGTTTTACCATTTCTTGCATTTACAGCAAATCGTGTGATTAGTGCAGGAGCCTCTCACCCGTTCTCAGAACTCCCGTTGAAACGAATGGGTTTCGACCACCTCTTGGTTTTTAATGAAGACTTTCAGGGGCCGTTCTCAAGATGGGACCAGCGGTGGGAACTGCTACTATCACACATTTATGGCTTATGCTATAAATATGCCATACATGTGTGAGATGTGAAAACCCTCTTAAAGAGGTTGTCTCCCTACACTGATGCATCTTACCTCAGGCCTGTTTTCTTGGTTTCACTTTGAATTCAGGGGCGTGTTTACTGGCTCCCACTAGACTGCAGTAGAAGCCAGGTCTGTAGCGATAGCAACCAGTGCTGGCAGCCTCTCATGAGAGATTGAACAGGGCTGTAGCTATAGCGACCTGAGGAGCTGATGCAGCCCATACAAGAAGGGATATCTAGGAATAGGTAGGACATTGTTAACGGACATATATTGCAAAGTGACTTGTTTTTGCAAGATCTTTAACATAGAAAGCAATCCCTGTAGTGAGACAACCCCTTTAATGACCAAGTAGTTTTTTTCATATTATCATCCTTGCATTCAAAAGGCCATCAATTTTTAACTTTTTTTTGGATGTAGCTGTGTGGGGCTTACGTATTACAGGTTGGGTTTTCAATCACACTATTTTGAGGTACATACCATTTTTTTTTATAGGAATGCAGAAATAACAGCCATTGTACTTTGCATTTTTATTCACTTTTTATTGAGCAGTACAAATAACAACATGTTATATTTATTCTAGAAGTCAGTACACATTAGTTATACTAAACATGTATACTTGCAGCTTTTACGTTTCAGTGCTTATGCACAATAAAAACATGTTTTATGGAAAAAAGGGCTTTTCCTGTCCCTGCGTTTTGAGAGCCACAACTTTCCTATCTTTCCATTGACATAGCCGGGATGAGTTAAACATTTTTTTAATAAAATGGTACTAATAAAAAATCTATTTTTAAGGGGGGTATGAAACAAAAGGCAGAACATTTTATGCAGTGTGTCATGAAGTAGAAATTACAATTAATTATATATTGGTCATATATGTTGGTCATTCGTCTTATGGTGAAGCCTTTTATTAACAAATAAAATAATTATTAATGAAAAGGGGTTTATTCATTTTTTGGTGGGGGTGTTGTTTCTTTTTTCTTATGAATGTTTATTCAACATTACTTTTTCATTTGTTTTGTGTATGTGTCTACCCATAGGGAACTTAGATCGCTTGTATAATGCTTTGAAGTAGTTAGGCACTGATCAGCAATAATACTCTGGAGTGCTAATAGGCAGATACTGATGGCAACTCATGATGCAAAGTGCTGATGGCAAGACAGGGGAAGCCTTCTTCCACTTTAAAATGCTTTAGTTAACCCAGTCCCTATTGACTGCAGTATCTAAAGGGTTAGACAACTGAGCTTCTGATGTGACCTCCTAGGTATTCCTGGTACTACCTGCAACATCATTATGACAGGTATATTTTTCTTAATGCAGGAACCAGCACCTGCTTATGGTGGTTATATCCATCAATGGTCATTAAGGGGTTAACCTAAAGACTGCCAGCCTAAAAGGGTTTTCTTAGCCACTTGATGATCACCTGTTATCACTCAGGAAAACTTCAGTAGGCACTGCAGGGCTCAATGTTGTACTGTATTTTAATGCAAACCATTCACATACAAAGTCTGTCAGAGCGTGAGCCATTGTTTGCACCAGTTCTCTTCCTCTGGCTTTTAGAGATAACTTAAGCAGGTGACCCCTTCTATGATAGCCTATGCCCTAATACGGCATATAAACACAGCTTGTTTTGTATTAGCTGAAGATTTACAATCTGCACTATAGGCTGGAACATTTTCCTCATGTTCCTTCATATCCTTTATTTTATACATTTATATAGCACTGTTACCTTCCACGGCAAGGTGCAGAGAATGGTGTGTTCTTAAAACGAATATTAAGGATTGTATTTTACTGTATATGCAGGCCAGCACCATGGCAGGGATCTTGCCATAAGAGTGGTGTCCGCTTATCTGTATAATGCAGAAGCTGACCTAACAAGAATCATTATATTCCATGTAATTTCATAATTTTCTGCTGAGTATCTGTGTGAGAATTGTGCAGGTAATAACTAGGTTTAATGTTACTACTGTGAAAAATATTGAACTGACAATGCACTAGCTTTCTAAATGTAATAAGCCTGTGTTCTGCCTCTGCAATAGCTCTAACAATGCCAAACATTTGCACCATCTTTACCACTTAATGTGTGTCCTTTGTTTTCTAGTGTGGAGACCTGATGCCTATCCCTAAAGCCTTCCCATCATCTCTCTATACGGCTATTATCTCAAGAAATCTCCGAAGTTATCATATAGCATTTTATATAATTTTTTATAAAAATAAAATTGTGTATTATTTTTACAAATGTTGCCATATCAACTACAACAATAATTTAGAAGAAGACTGGTACCCTTCAAAAGGTGTTCCCACCATAGACTTTGATGGGATATCAATAGGATTTGGCATCAAAGTCTGATAGGTGCAGGTCCCACCTCTGTAACCCGCACCTTTCTCGGGAACTGAACCCTAAGGCTATGTTCACACGGCAGTAATTGCAGGACGTATTTCGCCCCGCAATTACGCCGTGTGTACGGGGGCGGGGCAGGGGGGATATGCGGCAGTCCGCCAGCCCCATAGACATGCATTATTCTCGTCGCGTACGCACCGTGAATAATTGACATGTCACTTCTCTCCCCGCTCGCCGTATTGTGCGAGTGGGGAGAGGAGACGTAATCCATAGTTCTCTATGAGAACTGTGGATTACCGTAATGACTGGGACGTATCTCGCCCCGTTTTTCACGCAGTACGGCGCGAAATACGGGGCGAGATACGTCCCAGTTTAAGCCCTGTGTACATAGCCTAAAAGTCTCGGCTCAGAATGGATGACTATTTATTCTGTTCTATGGGATGGACACAGCACTCGCCTGTACTCAGAACTTCAGTAGGACAGAATGGTAAGTCATGCACAGACAGACCACCTTTACATGCTAAGCTAACACTTTGGGTGCTTTTTCCCTAAAGAGATGAGTGGTTCCCGAGGGGGTAACCCATACTTATTCTGTTTGATGCATCAAAGTTTAGGTGGCAACCCCCCTTTTCCCAAAGGGAATGTATGAAAGGGGAAGAAAAAAAAGTTCTGCATTAAAAATTACACCAGCCCCAGGGGATCCCATAAAGGGGGGGGTTCTTTTTATCATTTAAATATAGCAAGAGCTGTCATACATCATCAGGTTATGAAAAATGTCCAAGAAACTGAAAAAAGAGGAGTGTTCAGCATTGACTTAGGATAATAATCTGTTAGGCACTAAATGAGGAAAATGATAACTAGTGTTTGATAATCGAAGTTTACCTTTCATTTCATCTATAGATTTAAAAATTTCCAGTATGTTGGGCCCTTTGGGGGTGCCCAGGAGCCTGGCTTCTGCTCAGTTGTCTACTGTGGCCACATACCATAATGATGCAATCTCTTGTCCTTTGTAAAGAAATCTTGCCCTGTGATTTTCCACAGTGTGCAATATTGTTCCCTCTCGCAATTTATTCCTTTTTCCCGGGCACCAAAGTTTTTTTACAAATAATAAATTTATGGAGTTTGTAACTTTGAAAATGCTTGCCCCCAGGAATGGATCCCGGGGGGGGGAGACCATTGAGTCACTAGGCCTTTGTGCAGATACGACAGATCCTACGACAGTAAACTAAATATATGCAGCAGATAAAAGAAACCAAGCTCATATGTTTTCAAATTTCATGCTCATGCCCCATTGTAAAGAAAATTTTTTCCTGACGTCCAGTCCCACCTCCCAATACCTCTATCCATTCTGTTATATGCCAAACCAAGGCAACCTGGATACAACTTATCATTCAGTACTCATGATCCTGGGGACAGACTTTTCGGGGAAAATCAATTCTTTGTACCCAAAAACTGCTTTAGGGTTTCTTCTTCCAAGCAGGCCTATTCTGACACCTCCACGTCCATTTAAACCCTTTATTCAAGAGTATGATAGCGATTAACATTGACTATCGTCATCGGGTCGTTTAAGTCGTTTCGGCAATTATCAAAAACGTTACCCGGGATGTCGATAAAAATTTTAAATCCCCAAATGACCATTAAAGTCTATGGGAGAGCAAAAACCCCTTCATTTTACCCAAAAACCAGGGTTTGGAAAAAAGCTGAATTAACATCCCCAACGGGTTCAAATGGATACCTGTACACTTGGGAAAACCACACTTGGGTTATAAAACCCACAGAAAAAAAATCACAGCCCTTTCCACAAACCCCCGTCTTCCCCAAAACACCCTGCCCCTTTTTAAAACCGCATGACCCAAAAATTTAAAAAAGTGCCGGGGGGGCAGTATGTTTAAACCTTTTTTTTTAAAATTTTAAAAGGGACTTTTGATATCCCTGCCCATGAACGCAGCATGACCCTTAAACCTATCTGCCCCCCAATTTAAAAAAGTGCCTGAAAAAGGAGTTTTTAAACCCACCATTTTAGTTGAACTGGACATTGATATCCCGGTTTTTTTACCAAGTTTGACCTTTTAAACCTGTCTGACCCACATTTTTAAAAAATTTCCGGGAAAATTGGGAGTCTTTAAACCCCCCATTTTAGTTTCACGGGGACTTTTCACTATACCTGCCCTGGGCCACAGCTTGACCCCCAAAACCCTGTTGACCCACAGATTAAAAAGTCCCGGGAAAAGAAGTCTTTAAACCCCCCATTTTATTTGAAGGGGCCATTTGACTATATCTTCCTGTACCACAGAATGCCCCAATAAACCGTTTGACCCACAGATTAAAAGTGCAAGAAAAAGGAGTCTTTGAACCACCATTTTATTTTATCAGGGGGACATAGCTATCCTGTCCTGGGCCCCCGCATGACCCCCCAAACCTGCATGCCCCCAGATTAAAAAAGGGCCGGAAAAAGGAGTTTTTAAACCCACCATTTTAGTTAAAATGGCCCATAGACTTTCCCTGTCCTGTACCCGGGAAATGACCCCAAAACCCTTTTTTGACCCAAGATCAAAAAGGGGGAACTATGCTTTTTTGGTAAAATGACTTCCATTTAGTATATTTTTTGGTAACTGACTTTTTGTTTCCAGAATTTTTTTGGGGGAATTTTTTATTTATAGTTTTAAAATTGTTTTCATTTTGTTTTTTTTTTCAAGTGGATAACATAAAAAATCCCACCACCCCCTTTCCCATTTTTTAAATGGGTTATTTTTTACCCCGGGGTTAGATGTTTTTAATTTTGGGCCCGCACCCCCCCAAAAGGTACAAAAAAAGGTTCCTAATCACCCCCAAAAACTTTTTTAGTTGAGAAGACATTTGCCCCCCTGGCTTCTGAGAGTGCTTCACCAATCAATTCGGGGGTTTTTCTTTTTTTCCCTCCAAACCCTTTTCTTCAGGATTAGGGACAGACTCCCCTGGGATCAAATGTGTGCCCCATAGTGACCCCCAGCCAAAAAAATTTTTAAGCCCCCAAAATTTGCAATTTGTGCCCACCCGGGGCCCTTTTTTTGACACAAATTAAACCCCTCAAAAAATTTAACCTTTTTCAAAATCTGTTTTTTTTAGAAAAATTTTTTAAGCTCTCCTAAATTGCCCCAAAACGGTGGGGAGCCCATTGCTGCCGTCAGCCATCTTTTAACCCCAAAGGTCCAGTCCCCGCCCCCGGGGAGTTAAGTGGGTGCGGTGGGGGCCCGGGCTGGCTTTCCGGGCATCAAAACACGGAAAATTTTTGCCCTTTGATGCAGCAAGGGAAAAAGTCTTTGTGAAGCAGAGTGCGGAAGCGGAAGTATGGGGTAAGACCCCCCACCCTTTTCCTCAGTACACAGTAAAGCCCTGGGTAGCACTTGCCCCCCTTTTTGATTTTTGGCCAATTAAAGTTTCATTTTGGAAAAAATGGGGTTAACGCTCCTGTTCCCCCCGGGTTTTCCCTTTTTTTTGGGCTTTCCCCCCCTTTTTCTCATTTTACTCAACGTCCGGGGGAAAAAATTGTCTCGTTCTTTGTTCTTGCCGGCTCCATACCCCCATGTCCTCTGAAAAACCCTAATCGGGTCGTCTTCCTGTACCCCCCCTTGTACAATTCAGGGGAAATTTTTTTTCCCATCTATTTTGTAATGCAATTTTTTTAGTAGTTTTTTTTCTAAAAAAACACTTTTTAAAAATAGAAGGGAAATCCCATCTGCTTTTTTTTCTCTTTTTTAAATTGAAATTAAATGGGTTGTCTCAAAACGGGGAAATTGATAGCTAGTTTAAAATCTTGCAAAAACAAGCATTTTGCAATATGTGTCCATTAACCCGTGTCCTAACCCCTTTTCCCCTTTCTGACCGCACCTCACCCTTTAGCCAACTTTGACCCAAATTTTGGGGAAACCCCAAAGGGCTGTTAAAAAACCCCATTTTTTACAATTTGGACCTTTTAGTCTAGCTGCATTTTACAGCAATATTTCCCCCAAAAAAATTAAAAAAATGACCCATGGGCCCCGTTTTTTACATTGTGAAGAACAAAAGTCTGTTAGAAAAAAAATTTTTTTTTTAAAAGGGGCCGTAATATAGTGCATGTCACCCGCAAAATGGCCCCCCCAAAAAATTTAAAACATGACCCTTGAGCCCCTTTTGACAATTGTGAAGAAAAAAAATGGGCCCGGTTTGAAAAAAAAAAAAAAATTATAATAGGACCTTTTATTTGCTGCATTTCAAACAGCATCCCCAAAAAAATTATTAAAAAAAATTACTTCTCAGCCACTGTTAAAAAAATTTTGAGGGAGAAATTAAATTAGAAGCCACATTTTGTTCCAAAGGGGTCATTTTTATTGCTGTACCTTCCCCCGCAAAATGACCCCAAAAAAAAATTTTTAATTACTTCTCACCATATTAAAAAATTTTGAGGGGGAAATGCCCCTTGAAGCCACATTTTTTGTTCCAAAGGACCATGAATTTTAGCTGTATCTACAGCAAATTAACCCCAAAACCATTGACAATGGGGAAACCTTTTAAAGATAAAGTGGGTTAAAAAAGGGAATTTCGGTTTTTGCTTGGGAAAACCCTTTCTGTCTTTAACCCGTTCCTCACAGCAAAACCCGCCAAAAAGGGAAATGTTTTGGGGAATGAAAAATAAAAATTGCAGTTTAAAAATTTTTCATTTTTTAAAAAAAATTTTTAAGGGGGACCATTTCCGTTTGAAGGGTTTTTGAAAAAGACTGGCACCCAAATCGGTGACCTCGGCAATTTTGGGGCCCCCAACCCTCTTTAGAGTCCCTGGGCCCGAATTAAACTTTTATGAAAGTTTAATCGATCCACATTATCTGTGGAAAAACCGGATGCGTTTTCTGTAATGCTCCCCCAAACTGTGCTTTAAGGGTCCGCTCAGATATTTGCTGGTGCTAGGCCGGACAACCCTCTAAGGCGTGGCGAGCGAGCCCCGGGGGCCATTCGTCCCTTTTTGGGTACCCCGAAGTCCCTTTTTGGGGCCGGAAAAACATACAAAAACAACGGGGTTGAGACGCCCGTAGTCGGGGCCAACCCGAATTAAGTGATCTCTTTGGGTTTGGGTTTGTGCCCGGGATTGCATTTCGTCGGTGAGGTGGGAAAAAAAAAGATTGCCCGGGTCAACCCCTTAGGCTTCTGCCACCTTCCTGCTGCTGCTTGCTGCCGCTACGGGGAAAATTTTCCCGGGACTGCTGTCAGGCCCCTGATCCTTTTTTCCAACCCTTGGGCACTAGAAAAACGTGAAGCAACGGGAACAATTTTTCTCCAGGGTTTATCAAACAGCAAGGGCTCATTTTCGGGAATTTTTTTTCTCATTTGGGTTTGGGGGGAAGGGAAAATGCTGATTTTGGGTTTTTTTACGGGGATCCAGGAGGGTGGCCACCCAAAAAAAAAAAAAAAAAAATAACTGTTGTTCATTTTGTTGGGCCCTTTAAAGCGGAGGATCATGTTGGAGGAAAAGAAACATCCAAACACTATTAAGAGATGGAGCCAGGTTTTCCCCCGCCTCTGGGTCAGGGGGACTAGCAAACTGATCTTTCCCCGCTTCCTCCCCCGCCTCAAAAACCCCGCCAACCTCCCAAGGGAGGGCGTCGGGAAAAATCGGGTCTAGGAATTTTTTCCTCCTCCTCCCCCTCTGATCCTCTTGGGACAGCTTCAACACAGCCCCCGACTTGCCCAGAAAGAAAGCACCCTTTAGAAACTGGGCCGCCTTTTACTAGCCCTGACCCTGGGAAACCCCTGCCTAAAGAAGACCGATAAAATTGAGAAAATGTCGGGCCTTTGGGGGATTCGACGGAGAGAAAAGGCTCCCGGTCCGCATCCTGTGTCCGTCTCCCCGTCGCTGGGGGACCTGATTTTTTTCCCGAGGGTCCAACGATCGTTCCGAACAAGATCCCCCACAATGGTTTATGCTGACAAGGGCATTGTTTTGCACTGACCATTTTTGGGGGCTTCTTCAAAACCCGGCAAAAGGGTGGTGCAGGTTTTTTCACCTGCCTCCACTCTTGGTGGCCCCAAAACCCCCAGGTCCCGGGAACCGGCTGCTCGTCAGGCCATGTTTCCCCTTTGTCGCGTAAAGGGATTTTTCGTTGCTGCCACAAAACGCTGAAGCTGTGGGGGTTGGGAAATTCCCGCGTTTTTCCACGTCAACAATTTTTAAATGTTGACGGGGAGGCCCCAAATTGACTCTGGGAACGCAGCCCCCGGGGGGGATGAAGCAGGGTTTCAAAAGGCGGAAGTGCGAACTCAGACCTCGAAACCTTCCCCAGCAGGCCAAATCCCTCCCGGGGAGCTCTTTTGAAAATTTTTGGGACGACGAGGTTCATGACATGTCCAGGCAAGGGATGTGCTCCAAATACCCCTTCCCCTTTAAAGGGGGGCAAGCAGATTTCGCCCCTTATCGCCCCCCCACCTTGCCTAGCCAAGGTTTTTGTCCCCCCCAAAAAAAACCCCTCGGTCTCGTTGTGGAGAGCCCTCCCCAGCTCCTGACCTGTGGTGGACGGTCTCCAAAACAGAAATTTAACACGGCCCGGTTTCTCTGGGCACGTGATGCCCCAGAGGGCCTTGGGGGGAAAAAGCCCCGCCCCCTTTCCCCGCGGTTTTGAAGAGCGTGCGCCGAGCCTGAGAGCCACCCCTCACCACCAGAGACATCCCCCAGCTACCCGTGAGCTGGGCACAGAGATATAGCGGGGCCCTTGGGTGTTTCTTTTCTAGTCCTGTGTCGGTGGGGAGTTTGGGCTTTTCCGGGCACAGGGTCAGACAAAAGCGCTTGAAATTTTAGATGGGGCCGGGTGGGCCCGGGCGGGGGCGGCTTTTTTTGGCAAAGAAAAAGCCCGTCGGCATTGGTATTGGGGGCAGGCAAAAGGGCCCAAAACGGGGGCGGAACCCATCTGTGTCCAAACCCGACGGAAAAAACAACATTTCCCAAGGCCAAAAGCCCGGCCCCAAAGCCGACATTCGGCTTTTGGGTTTGGGATGGTTTGGGTTTTTAAAATGTTTTTTCTGCCCCAAAACCCGGGGAAAACAGAAGGGTGGCTGCTAGACTGGCCACTGTTTTCGGGGGTCAGGTCGTCAAATGGCCCGGGAAAGGGGAAGGGGTAGGGTGGGTCTCTGGTGGTGCTGGTGGTATGGGCGGGCGGTTTGGGGGCTGAAGCGGGGGGTGATCCCCGATCATTTACTCTGAGACCAAAGGGCAGCTGAGGGAAAGTTGGTTAGGTGGGAGGAGGAGGAGGAGGGAGAGACAGAAGGGGTTTTTCAGTGGTTGGGGAAACCCGGCGTCGGTCCCGGGCCCTTTTTTTTGGGCCCAAATATTGCCCCCATTTCAACTCATGGGATTCGCTGTATGGGGACTAGAATGTTGTGTGGGGTTTAAAACCAAAGGTTCTTGCCTCTTTCTTATGCGTTTACGGCAAAGGCGGCAAAGACATCGGTGGGGGGAAACAAGGCTTGCTCAAAGAAGGCCCACTTTAGAGATCCTGGACCTTTTTGATGGCGATAAGCGGGGGACGGGGTTTTTCCCCTGACTGTGGCTGGCGGAATCATATCAACAGACTTCCCGCGACCGGCCCCCTCCCTTTTTGAGGCGGGACCCGTACTGAACAAACCCCCTCGTCTTCCTCCTCGTCCAGTGATGAAGCGCTCGCAAGCAAATTTTGCTAAAAAACCACATTGGATCCACAAATGTCGTCCCTCATCATTTTAACACAGGTGACTTGGTCGTCCCGGCTTTTTGATCCCGGAGGCGGGGTACAACCAAGAGGGACTTTTCAAAGGGGTTGCCGACCGCCGGGGTTTTTTTCCGATTTTTACCGGCTTCCTTCTCCTCCTCTGATGGCTCAAATAACTGGGCGTCAGAGCAGAGAAAATATTCTCCTTTTGGCCTCTTGATCTTTTAATATCCCTTCTGACCCCAACCGCATTTTGTCATCAAAGAGGTCTTCAAAAAAATGGATTATCCACAGTGGTGGGTACACGAGTTGACATTTGGGCTGCCTTCGCTTCATGTTGGATGGATGCTGATGATGCTGATGACGACATTTGTGGCCGTGACTGGGAGGACGAGGAGGTAAGACTGCTGGATGCAGGTTGCATTAACCACTGAAGAACAGATTGGCGACGCTGTTCGTTACGGAGATTCACAGGGCCTTGACACAGCGATGACGGGCCTGACGGTCCTGCAACCGACAATCCACTGGCATGCGTGTTGTCGCCAGCACTGAAAGGAGCACCTTCTCTCGTACCTCTACCTCCATGTCCTACCCCCCCCTCTTTACTTGCTTACCACCTGCATTTCGCTCCATGTTCAGAAAGATAAAATTTAAGAGGGTATGGAAGAATTTTGGAACGTCTCTTATTAAAAGACGGCAAATCACAGCTATTCTCAAATCCCTCAAATCAAAACAAAATTGCTGTATTGAAATTTAAGTGCAAGGTGCCTCTATCAACAAAGCTGGACTGGGCAAAAGTGAAAAAACACGTATCTGAAATGTATACGGATAATAAACGGTATTTTTTACACCTAAAAATACACCTGCGGTGACGACAAAATTGCTGTATTGAAATTTAAGTGCAAGGTGCCTCTATCAACAAAGCTGGACTGGGCAAAAGTGAAAAAACACTTAACTGAAATGTATACGGATAATAAAAGTGGAGTTTTGCACCTAACAAATAGACCTCCAGTTGTTAGAAAAGATCTGTATCATAATATAAGTTCAGGCTGGCCAACATACAAGTAATATTTCAACAGAAAACTGTTAATAAAAAGCCATTGCAATGCAATGTCTAAACTAGGTCTCAGCTGCACTATATCCACTATCCTTTAAAGAGCTTGTCTGTGTTCGCCTGCGCCCCCCCCCCCCCCACTCCCCCCGTGACTTTACAGGGCTAGATGCTCCTTTAAAATTCTCAGCCTAACTACCTAAAGTCTGCAAATCTCTAATCTACCTAAGTTCTAAGGTTCACAAAAGTATAGCTGTTTCTGTGAACAAATAGAACAATTTCGCTGAGCTGTTTGCTGAGCTGTGTGGACAGGGGCAGAGCAAACGTCCTACTCCTATGAGACGCTGACACACACGGAGGCTGAACAGGAAGGGCTGTTCTATGTAAAACGAGGTCATGTGATTTTTCCAGCCAATCTCAACGATACACATCCCAGTCATGACGTCGCACACATAGCTCATCCTGCTCTATTCTGTAAGCTGATTTGCTGGCCGCCAAAATGACAGGAAGCGCTGAAAATGGTGCGATATTAATAGATTATGCACAGATTTTAACCTAAATTATCGCGTGATCTAAAAAAATCCAATCAACATAAAAACTGTGCTGATTTCAACTTTGTCGATAATAATCGCTCAACACTATTCAAGAGTGCTATATTAGGACTAAGCTTTAGTGCTCTGCCTACAGCGTATCACTAGCATAGCCTTATGGTTATGTATGTAAGTCATTTCTGTATGTGGCCCTTGACCTAATTAGGGATGGTGCAGTAAAGAGGCACACAAACCGTAGTAATAGTATGTAAATTTAAAGGGGTTGTCTCGCTACAAATAATAGCTTTCAAAATGTAGGGAACACTAAATGAAGACGTTTTCCAAATATATTGCGTTATTCATCTTTTTTGTTAAGGAGCTACAAGTGATTTTATCACCTTCCTGGCTCTCCCTGGTTCCCCTAGTGACCGACCTGTGTACTCTTTATCCCCTGCTGTTTGTTCTATCTGATAGCAGGGAGTGACATCATCACACAGGTAGCAGCAGCACAGAACTCCAGACAGTGAGAGCTTGTTTGTTATCTGATCTTTCAGACAAGACTAATTACTCTACTGTTTACATTAGCTGAGTAGCTTCTCTGGACCTCAGCAAAGGTAATTTAGCTAATCTAGACTGATAAACATAATAAACAGAGAAATCTGAATACATATGCTAATTACAGACAGCTTGACAGGAAGTGACAGAGTAAAGCAGCATTATTTCATTCATGCATGAAACTTTGAGATGAGACAATCCCTTTAATCCAAAAGGAGGTGTAATGCTTAATGTTTACAGCCACAATGTGTGCATACTAGTTTATCTCAAAATTTAGAATATCAATGAAAATTAAAGGCGTTCTCCAGGACTACCTTTTTATTTGTTATAGGGCTCACAAATGTATGTGTGGTTCTCTATTTGTCTTAAATTATTGGTATCAATGATCTTTTTAGTCATATTCTAATTTGTTTGAGATGCACTAGTACTTGGTAGTGACTCACAAATGGGTAGAAGACACAGCAGTAACAGAGTCCCTTAAAGGCATAGATCATGGTGGTTACTATGTCAATAGTCTCTTTATGCTAACACAACACAGTATCAACAGCACAAAAACAGTCAAAGGGAACACAGGAATTTTTTTTTCAAAATGCATTTTTGCTACTTTAGGATACGTGCAAATTTGAGGTTCTTGGTGTAAATTTTTCTTAATCAAACTGTAAGAGCCCATCCACCAGCAACAAAGTGAACTCAGTTCAGATGGGTGCTAATGTTTTCATACGTACTCTAACATGTGACCTCTCTTGCTGTCCATTCAGACCTCCATCTTTTCAGGGAGAGAAGATCCCAGCTACATTCTGCTCTAATTCAAAACAGTCTGTGTGGATGGGCGGAATGCACAACCAAAATGGAAACTAGCCACTCTGCCCATGCAAAAAATCTAAAAAAAACTAAATTTGGTCAGCACATCACATAAGAAATTAGTAAAGGTGCACGCTGGCATGGCAGCAAATCAGTGCAGACACAACACAATATCAGCAGCACTCTATAAACACCAAAAAGCCTGGTAACAGCAGACCCCTTGACTTTAAGACTATGTACGGCTTATTTTGGGACAGATTTCCTTCCGTATTTTGCGCCGTACTGTGCGAAATACTGCTGAAATCTGTCCCAGTCGTTACAGTAATCCACAGTTCTCATAAAGAACTATGGATTCTGTCTTGACATGTCAATTATCCCAGCGGTATACACACCTTGGATAATGAATGTCTATGGGGCCGGCGCAATCTGTCCCGCAATTACGGCGTGAATAAGCCGTGTGAACATAGCCTTATAGGAGAGGTTTTTAGACATGCTATGTGACCTGGGAAATGGTCACTGTGCAGGTAGAGTGAGAGGGAGAGCTGTGACTATCTCCTATTGTGAATGGTGGAGCCTGTGTTATCTATACACATTGTGCAAAAAGAAAAAAGAAAGGGGGCGCACAATAGCGTTATATTGTAATTGAGAGAGGAGAAAAGTGGAGAGGAAAATTCTCACCTTCTAGTGTTGCGCTAATTATTTAAGGCACAACACTCATAAGCGCTTGCAGGGGTATTTGTACCCCGTAGCCCTTACTACGGCAGCCGGCGGTCTCTGGGTACTCCACTCGGTTAAACCGGTCGGAGAATAAGGCCACAAAATGGAGATAAAAGAAAAAAATGGAACCCGGCGCACGTGCAGGTGTAAATACAAAGCCAAGTCTAAAAAGGGTTTTCAATTAAAAGTTTTTATTCTTAAAAATGTCTCGGCATTACCGTGACAAAATTAAAAATAGGAACTTTAAAAAGACTTTACGCGTTTCGCGCGTGTACCCGCGCTTCATCAGAAGTCCTATATTGTAGAGGCACAACACTCATAAAGCGCTTGCAGGGCTATTTGTACCCCGTAGCCCTTACTACGGCAGCCGGCGGTCTCTGGTACTCCACTCGGTTAACCGGTCGGAGAATAAGCCACAAAATGGAGATAAAAGAAAAAAATGGACCCGGCGCACGTGCAGGTGTAAATACAAAAGCCAAGTCTAAAGGCTTTTCATTAAAAGTTTTTATTCTTAAAAATGTATCGGCATTACCGTGACAAAATTAAAAACATAGGAACTTAAAAAAGACTTTACGCGTTTCGCGCGTGTACCCGCGCTTCTGATGAAGCGCGGGTACACGCGCGAAACGCCGTAAAATCTTTTTTAAGTTCCTATGTTTTAATTTTGTCACGGTAATGCCGAGCATTTTTAAGAATAAAAACTTTTAATGAAAAAACCTTTAGACTTGGGTTTTGTATTTACACCTGCACGTTTCGCCGGGTCCATTTTTTTCTTTTATCTCCATTTTGTGATCTATACACATTGGAGTCACCATTCAGTATAATCCTGCCTGTGCTGATAATGAGAAGACTTCTGAAAAGTCCCACACATCATCTGTCCATGTCCTGTGATACTCAGCCTGCTCAGAGTACTGGGAAGCACTGGCTTTATGCACTGGAGGGAAACAGAAATTTTTTTCGACTTTTCTTACTATAAGGAGACCAAACCATTCTAACAACCTTACTCTTCTCTCTCTGAATGCTCTCTCTCTGCACTTACTCTTCTGCAGTTTCTAGGGCCTTTCTCTCTCCCCCAGTGTTTCGGTGCAATCTTCTGGTGGATGGTGAATTCACGGTGCACCTTTAGTCAGCTTCAGGAATTTTTAGTAAATAGATACTTTATACAAAAGAAGTTTAACTCTCCATAAATAGAAAAATTGGTTAATAGAATAGTTAATAGAGTATTCACAAGGTCTGACGTTTCTGTTAACAGGCCTTTGACACTAAGGACCTAGGTGTGGGATAGAAGGAGACCAAAGCCAGAAAGCACTCTATTTATGAAGTTAAACATTTTTTTGTATAAAGTATCTATTCAATAAAAATTGAAGCTAAGGGTATGTTCACACGGTGTAATTTCGGCACAAATTTCGCGGTGTATTTGCACTGTAATATGGGCAAGATGCGCGCCGAAATTACGGTAATTCATAGTTCTAGAGAACTATGGATTACGCTTCCTCTCCCAGCTCATACAATACGATCGTATTGTACGCACGGAGAGATAAGTGACATGTCATGATCAGCGCGAGCTCCAGAAGCACACAATGTATTGCGGCGCGTACTGTATGCGCCGCAATACATTGTGTGAACAGAGCCTGAAGGTGTGCCGTGGATACTCTTCCCACTGATTATACAGCCAAGTGCGTTCTCCACTGCGCACCCGTCTACTATAAGGTGTGCGGCACCATCACACATTCCCCCTCAAAAAGATTTTCCTTTTAGCGCTTCTTTAAAATTAAGCCACAGTTATGGTATTGCCACTACACTAAGGACCAGAAACAAAGGTAACACGCTATTTGGGTCCACATCTTATCTCTCAAAAAATAAGCCCCTCAAGTTCACAACTGAGTTCAAGGCTTGACAGTTAGGGTATGTTCACACGGCGTGTTCAATACGGTTTTAGATGCGTTCATCTAAAACCAATCCAACATGCAGGTGTGTGTTTGGATTCGTTTTCTGTGCAGCAAAAATGCACCCTATAGCTTTAAATAGGATATCTGCTGCGTCAAACAGATCAAGAATTGACATGTCAGATTTTTGAAAGGATCCGAAAGACGCATCACAAAGACGCATGTAAAACACGCATTGGCGATCACTCGTCTGAACACCAAGGTGTGCTTTACATTGAAAGCAGTATAAGTCACACTGCACATTGTTAGATGCATGTTTGGGTCCACTTAGGGTCCAAAATACGGATCCAAACACGCATCTAAAAACATATCCAAAAACGTACCGAACACGCTGTTTGAATATCCCCTCAGGATAGCTCTACACGGCATTTTACAAATAAACTTTTTCTTTTGCAGAAATGCACAGCATCATAATTGCTGTCGATTTATGCAAAAAAATGCCCAAAAAGCGCGTAAAAAAACATCCGCCACTTTACATAGACTCCTGTAGTATATTTTCTGCTTTGCCACATGTTTCAAAGAACGAGCAGAAAAAAAACGTTCTGTGGAGACGAACGTTTTTACTATTAAAGTCTATAGGACCTGTTTGCAGTCGTTTTTTAATAAGTTTTAGAAAACGAAAAAATCTGAAAAAAAAGTCTGAAAATGTGTTCAGAGGAGACAAAGCCGTACAGGGCCGTTTAAAGGTTCAAACCTTAGCGGTTCCTTTGATAACAGTCTTACTTTGAGGGCAACAGCAAGATGATTTCAGACTCTAAATAGGAACACATAGCTTTATGCCTGCAGTCTCTGAGACCAAATGAATGCACCAGCCGCTACTCAAGACCTTCAGGACCTGAATAACCCAAAAATGTGACCCTCAGCTGGTCTTTACCCAGTAACAAGAATACAGTGCAATGGTATTCACTATGGTTATAGGACCTGCAACTCTAAATATCTGATCACACATAATAGTTTCAATACAGGCAGTATAGAATTTGTGAATAAAGAAACCTGTTTCTAATGCATTAAAAATGACCAGGCTAAATTGCATGTGAGAAAAATGGGCTTTATTGCAGACTTTTCTATACTGACTTCAATAGAAGAAGGCAAAATTTGTACCAAAATCTGCAGGGAAACTATTCATGTGGATTTTGCAATTTCCCATTAAAGTCTGCAGTAAAATCCATAACAAAATTTGCACCCAAATCTGTTGTACTGTACATTCGCCCTATCAGTTACACCAACAAAATTCAGTTTAGCTCCAAACTTTGTGCTGCAGGTGGTTTTAGCTCCGCTTTTAGCTTAGCTCAAAATTCACTAATGAAAATCAGAAACTGCTTTTGAAGCGTGGTTCAAACTAAAAAGTTAAAAAAACAAACTAATGAAATTGGCCTAGACAACAAAGATGGAATCATTAATATTTTGTTGCACAATCTTTTGAGATGATCACTGCAAATTATTTCTGTAAGGCTCAATGAGACTTCTACATCTGTCCACAGGTATTTTGGCCCACCTCATGAGCAAACTGCTCCAGCTGTCACAGGTTTGACGGTGCCTTCTACAGACTGCAAGTTTCAGCTCCTTCCAAAGATGTTCAATAGAATTTAGATCAGGGCTCATAGAAGTCATTACAGATTAAGCCAATGCTTTGCTCCTAGCCATTCTTGGATGTTTTTAGCTCTGTGTTTTGGATCATTATTATGTTGGAGGATACATGACCTGCGACGGAGACTGAGATTTCTCACACTGGGCTGCACATTTGACTCCATAATACCTTGATAGTCTTGAGATTTTCTTGCACTCTGCAAAGATTCAAGACACGCCAGATGTAGCAAAGCAGTCCCAAAGCATAATTAAGCCTCCTCCATGTTTCATAAGTACAATGTCATTTTCTTTTTTTGCATCTGTGAACATAGAACTGATGTGACCTGCCAAAAAGCCCTAGCATTGTCTTATCTGTCAAAAGGACATTCTTCCAGAAGCTTTGTGGTTAGTAAATATGCATTTTGACAAATTTTAGTCTCGCTTTTT
The DNA here is from genome assembly GCA_025379985.1 of Phyllomedusa bahiana. NCBI lineage: Eukaryota > Metazoa > Chordata > Amphibia > Anura > Hylidae > Phyllomedusa > Phyllomedusa bahiana. The sequence goes on along the minus strand of JAODAL010008651.1, from coordinate 77,208 downwards.
TCACAATTTGCTTTCATCAGTGTTTTTTTTCCTCGGTTATCTTCTATTAAATCCATTTTGGCAAAGACAGCAACAGATGGTACAATCTGACACCGATTTGCCTTGATCTTGGAATTCACCTCTAATCTCTTTGGAAGTTGTTTGTATAATCTGTCTCTTTAACTTGTCATCAATTCTCCTCTTGCAGCTATGTTCAGGTAGGTTAACTACAGTGCCATAGACCTCAGACTTTTGAATAGTATGTTCAATTGTAGCAATAAGCACATTAAGCTGTTTGAGGATAGTTTGATAGCCTTTACCGTTAACATGTTTGTCTATAATTTTCGTTCTAATCTTCTGAGACAATTGTCTCCTTAGCTTCCTTCGGTCTATGTTCAGTGTGGTACACACTGTGATACCAAACAGCACAGTGACTGCTTTTTACCCTTTAAATAAGCAGAATGATTGATGACATGTTTGATGCTAATTTTAGGACACACCGTAGTTTAAAATGTCAACTTATTTTTAGTTTTTTCATCATCATTTTTCGATTGAGCCACAATTCATACGCTATGTTTTATTTTCATTATTCGATTTTCAGTAAATTTAAATGTATTATTAATGGAAGGGTACCAACAATTTTATCCACATGTCTAATTATGTAAAATGTTTATTAAATACAATTTTTATTAATACTGTAAATTATAACTAATTTAAATTAGATATTACTATGTTGCTGTCATCTGTAATTAATGGAAAAGTTTCACAATAAAATAGATAAAGACTTGTTAAGGAAAAGTTCTGCCACTCACTGTGGCCACGTAAACTATATAATGTGACACAAAAAGACAATATTAGACCTGCTGTGCTGAAGCTGCGCTGCTACACAGATCTAACTCATTACAGCATTATGGTTTGACAAATTAGGTAGAAAATATGTTTGGCTCATTCCTTCCACGCTGGCAGTGACAAATTACATCCCATATGCTACAGGCCTGCACACGTCATCTATTTAAGGTATGATCCATTGCTCCTTTGATGCAGTACATGAATTTCCCTTTCACAGGATGCTGATAATGTGTTTGTTTATAGCAGGGAAAAACTATTATCTGATAAATGTCTTTGTCAGATTCATCCCCATGTTTCTATTCCAATCATCATGAAGATGTCACAAGCTCTTGCACAAAACATTTTGTGTCATAGCACATGTATCGAGAACCGTATTATAATAAATGGCATAAAGATGATGTGACAAATGATATCGACTTTATCAGCTTGTGATGCTAGGTGTTAAATTGAGCTAATAATATCAGAAGGGGTTAGGAGAGGGGAATAAGCTATTTTGACAAGTAAAGACCCTAGTGACTGTATTTAGGGCATACAAGATAGAAAACACCAGGTTCACGCCAGGGAGCACCTCTCCTCCCTCCCCTCCCACACACACACACACTAGTCCCCGGAGTCGATTGGTAAGGTCTTATCAATCGACTTGAGGCCTTAACAACCGGCTTACCAAACCGACTGGAGTCCGCGGAGTCGATTGCTAACTCTTAACAACTGACTTGTCTTGAGGCCTTAACAACCGGCTTAACGACTGTTAGCGACTTCACAACGCAGTAAATTATGTGTCCCCCAGTGAAGGTAATAGGGTCCCCCAGTAAGTTATACGTCCCCCCAGTAGGTGGTAATATACTTTATATGTCTCCCGGTAGGTGTGTAGTTTACATGTCCCCCAGCAGGTATAGGGGCAGGTTTACGGGTCCCCAGCAGGTATAGGGGCTGGTTACGGGTCCCCCAGCAGGTATAGGGGCTGGTTACGGGTCCCCCAGCAGGTATAGGGGCAGGTTACGGGTCCCCCAGCAGGTATATGGGCAGGTTACGGGTCCCCCAGCAGGTATATGGGCAGGTTATGGATCCTCCAGCAGGTATATGGGCAGGTTATGGATCCCCCAGCAGGTATATAGGCAGGTTATGGATCCCCCAGCAGGTATATGGGCAGGTTATGGGTCCCCTAGCAGGTATATGGGCAGGTTATGGATCCCCCAGTAGGTATATAGGCAGGTTTAGGTCCCCCAGCACACATGGGTAGGTTATATGTCCCCCAGCAGGTATATAGATAGCTTATAGGTCCCCCAGAAGGTATATAGATAGCTTATAGGCCCCACAGCACATGTATATATAGATTATAGCTCCTCCCTGCACGTATATAAGTAGATAATAGCCCCCTGCACATATATGTGCAGGGGGGCTATTATCTACTTTTATATGTGCAGGGGGCTATTATCTACTTTTATAACAGCAGATAATAGCCCCTCTGCACATATAAAAGTAGATAATAGGCCCCCCTGCACATATATACAAGTAGATAATAGGCCCCCCCTGCACATATATACAAGTAGATAATAGGCCCCCCTGCACATATATACAAGTAGATAATAGGCCCCCCCTGCACATATATACAAGTAGATAATAGGCCCCCCTGCACATATACACAAGTAGATAATAGGCCCCCCCTGCACATATATACAAGTAGATAATAGGCCCCCCCTGCACATATATACAAGTAGATAATAGGCCCCCCTGACATATATACAAGTAGATAATAGGCCCCCTGCACATATATACAAGTAGATAATAGGCCCCCCCTGCACATATATACAAGTAGATAATAGGCCCCCCTGCACATATATACAAGTAGATAATAGGACCCCCCTGCACATATATACAAGTAGATAATAGGACCCCCCTGCACATATATACAAGTAGATAATAGCCCCTCCCTGCACATATATACAAGTAGATAATAGGACCCCCTGCACATATAGATTATAGGCCCCCAGCATGAATAGAGACAATAAAAAGTAATAAACTGACAGCACTCACCTGACCTCGCTCCCTGTCGCTGCCGCTGCTGTTGCTCCCGGTCTTTTTCCTCACAGGGTGACGTCACCCGGCCGCGCTGCACTGTGATGACGCTGACTCCGGCGCGCACAGCACAGGCGCGCACAGAGCCGCATCCTGCCTGCGGCCACAGAGTACTCTGCGGAGCTCTCTGCTCCGCCACAGCATCTAACTGTATGTGCGTCTGCCGGACGCACATACAGTTAGTCCCGCCACCGCTGCCATCGCCGAGGTCCTAAGCCGATAGCTTAGCGACTGGTAACGGCTTAGGACCCTAACGATCGGCGGCGGCGGATAGCGGCGGTGCCGGGGACAAACACACACACACACACTTTTCTCCATCAAAGGCTTTCCTATGCTTTGATGTTTCCCTTAGGCTAGGTCTACACAGCATAGAACAAAAAAACTCCTCGAAAACCAAAACCTAAAAACTGCATTGAACCTGAGTTTCTTGTCAGATTTTTGTCCAAAGCAGCTGGATTTACAATTAGTTTTATGTTGAGGTTTTTGCCGTGGTTTCTGGTCTGATTTTTGGACGGTTTATGGGCAGTTTTTAATGTATGCAAAGTTCATATACCTTGTTTAAATACATGGGCAGTTTTTCAGCAGAACCATCCAAAAACCACCGAAAAACTGTCCAAAAACTGTCCGGCGGTTTACATAGACTTCAATAGTAAATTTTCTGCTGGACTCTGTTCTTAAAACTGCCAGTGCCCAAAAACGAGCAGAAAAAAACTGACCTGTGTAGACTAAAGGTCGTTTTTTTTTGTATTAGGCTATGTTTCCACTGCACAGAAAAGCGTACATTTTTTAACGTGTTTCGTTTTCTAAAAACGCTGAAAAAACAACTGAAAAAAGCTCCCATAGACTTGTATAGTAAAAACGTCCTGCTGTCTCCACAGAACATCTTTTTTGTGCTTGTTTTTGCTGCTGGTCGTTTTTTGAAACATGTTGCAAAAAATGATTGAGCAGGGCAGAAAATGAATTATTGGAGTCTATGGCTGTGTCTCCACTGCACAGAAAAATGTCTGTTTTTTTCAGCGTTTTTCTTTTTTTTTTTACAATGCTGTGCATATCTGCAAAGCAAGCTCCAAAAAACACAAAACGCACCAAAAAGCTGACGATTTTTCAGCAGCTTTTGACAGGCAGTTGACAAAAAACTCAGTTTTTTGAACATTTTTAGTATTTGGTTTTCTGGTCGTTTTTTGTCCACTAAAGTGTAGACATAGCCTTAAAGTCTATGTGGACATTTTTCCTTCAGATTTTCAGCGGTTTCAAAATACTCAACCCATCAAAAATCTGATGGGAAACCTCTGCTGTGTAGACCTAACCTTAAACAATCACACAGGACACAATATTATTTTGTGGATAGGGGGTCAGCCACTATTCATTATGGTTAAATAATTTGGTTATCCCATATTCATACATCCAACAAGAGAATTCAAGGTTAAGATGCTCATCTCCCGGCAGGTTGGAGAGTGTATCTTGTTGTAGAGCAGTGTTTCTCAACTCCAGTCCTTAAGACCCACTAAGGCCCGGTTCACACGGCTTATTCAAGCCGTAATTGCGGGACCAGATCCCGCCCGCAATACGGCTTGAATAAGGGGCGGAGCCAGGGCGGGGCGGGGGCGCTGCAATTTCGCCGGGATAATGAACAAGTCACTTTCTCCCTGCCCGGTGGATTCGCCGAGCGGGGAGGAGAGACGAAATCCATAGTTCTCTATGAGAACTGCGGATTACCGTAATGGCTGGGACGGATTGCAGCCGTATTGCAGCGCAGTACGGCGCGCAATATGGCTGCAATCGGTCCCTGAAATAAGCCGTGTGAACGGCCCTTAAGGCCATGTTCACACGGCTTAAAATGGGCCGTATTTCAGTCCGTAATTACGCGCCGAAGTGCGCAAATTACGGGCTGAAAACGGCCCATTCATTACGGTAATCCACAGTTCTCATAGAGAACTATGGATTACGTCTCTTCTCCCTGCTCGGCGAATCCGCCGGGCGGAGAGATAATTGACATGTGAATTACCAACGGCGCGTTTACGCCGCTGGTAATGAAAGTCAAGGGGCCGGCGAAGTGCCGGCCCCCTGCTCGCTCCCCGCCCCCTGCCACACGGCGTAATTGCGGGGCGTAATTGCGTCCCGCAGTTAAGCCGTGTGAACCTAGCCTAAGAGGTCAAGTTTTCAGGATTTCCTCAGTGTTGCACAGGTGATATAATTGTCGCCAGTGCATTCTGCACAGGCGATATTGTTAAGTACAAATATATCCTTTTTATCTGTACTGCTGCAATTGCTATCTCTTCCAAATTTAAATTATTTTTTTCCTGTAAAAGGCTGGAGCTCCAGGAATTACACTCCACACAAGGATTGTCTGGAATATAGTTCTGCTTTAATATAAGGAAGTAAAGACTTTTATAGTATGTGATATGTATACATTGTCATAAGTATGTGTTGTTTGATCATTGGTTAATTAGCTTTTGGGGAAGCAAGTTTGTAAGGAAATCAAATATAAGTTCATATATGGTGATATACATCAATCCTTCATTTCTGCATGCGTTGCATAATATTGCACAGTCTCAGCAAAACACAATTCCTTAAAAGGACGTGTTGATTCCAGTCAAATGCATCTGACTTGGGTGTTGTTCGAATTGTAGTCTGCGCCATCTTGTCTGCTTTGCTGTATAAGATAATATTTGAGAGCCATTATGAGTCCATACGTTATTTCAGCATCTTCCAGAATAAGTCTGTCCTGGAGGTAGTTTCCTTGCAAAAGCTATGCATTCCAAGCGTATAATATCTGATTAAACTGGTGAAGGGTAATAGAGAATGGTTATACACACAGCATATAGATAGTTTCAAGATATAATCAATGGTTATAGACAATAAGAACAGAGTTTAATGTTTTTAATTGATCCTGCACCTGACAATATAATTATTGTCAGTGCATTCTGTGGGAGATCCTAAATACATGACCTGTTGGTGGGTCTTGAGGACTGGAGTTGGGGAACACTGCTGTAGAGGATCTGTCTTTCCCTGCATTACACAGACTACCTCTTAACCCCTTCCCGCTGCAGGGGTTTTTGTTTAATTCTTCCCTTCCGACCTTTTAGAACCCATAACTTTTTTTTTGCTCTGTTTTCATCATCCTGGCCAAACATTTTTTGCAGGACAAACTGCACTTCTTAAGGATACCACTTATTGTACCATATAATATACTGGAAAACCAAAACATATTTTGGGGTGGAGAGTGCTAAACAAATGCAGCTCATCCATGTTTTGGAGGACTTCATTTTTATGAAGTTTACTCTGTGGTACAAATCATGTGCCACATGTTATCTTTATAATACAGGTAAGTACGTTAGTTCGTCATGAGTTAGTACTTTAAAAAAATATTTTTTTTTTATTTTTTTAAATTTGTTTTGCAGCACCAGTTGCTGAGACCAATCACTTTTTTATTTTATTTTTTAACTACTGAATTAGGGCTGTTTTTTTGCAGGCTGAAGTATGGTTTTTATTAGTTCCATTTTGGGATAATGACCTAAAAACTTCAATTTTGGCATTGGGTATTTTTTCCTGTAATATTCATCATTGGGGATAAATTATGTTAAATTGTGATAAATCAGACTTCTACAGAAAGTAAAAAAGAACTATATTTACTTTGATTTTTCTATATTGTTTTAAACTTTATTTTTTACTTGTTCTGGAGACTTCTATTAAAAGGGTTTTCTCACCATTCTGTTTCACAGAGTCACAGACAGCTTCATATTCACACAGCCTGGTCTAGCTGTGTGTGGTTCTATAGCAGTGATTAGCATATGAAGCTGCTCAATAACTAGCTGAATGTTACAAAGACATAAATGCAGGAGATTTAATCTGTACAAAACAAAAGCTATAGAGCTCCAAGGAGTGAATACAAGTGCTTTTTAAAGGTAAATAATCGAATCTTATTAGAGATAAAGACTACTCCGGACCATGGTTACATCACTCCCTGCTCTCTGTGTAATCAGGAAGGGAGAGCAGGATGGTAATCAGAGATACCTGTGTGCACTTACAGCAGATAAAATCTCTTTTATCTCCAGACCAGGGCAATATTAAAAGAGAAATGTAGTTGGAAAAAATCTTGATTTACCGTTGCCTATATTTTGAAAGCGAATCCTTGCAGTGAGAAAATTCCTTTTAGCCGCCAGTGGCAAAAACAACCGGTCAGCGTAACAGAGAGTCGTGGCATTTTATAAGCATCTAGATTCTGTTGTCATGTTGACCATGGTATTTAAGTGGTTAAATAGCCATAATCAGAGTTATCTTTGATCCTGGCCACTAGCAGCGAGTTGTAGCTGTAATTAACAGCAAGCACCCACTGTATGTGGAGCGGCATAAGCCTGTAACCCTGCTCCATAGCCCTTATTGGTCAATGACGTACAGTTACGTCATGCATCAGGCAGAAGTATTAAATACACTCAAACTGCAGCTAGTCACTTAGGGACAATTTGGTCAAACAAGTAAAAATTTCTATATTGTTGCATATTATTACAAGATCTTATGGCCAGACTGTTTGCAGGTAAGTTCACAACTTTATACACACTTGCTGTGACCAAACCAGTCTGAGAGCAGGATTGCAATAGATGTAACCCCATACATTGAACTTATTTTTCCCCACTTCCAAAATATGATCAGACACCCATGACATATAAGGAGGGGCGGGGGACCTTTAGCAGCAGGTACTCTGATGGAGAGAAATCTAAAGGACGGGGTATTTGTCTCCAACACTCTCCTTTAGAATATTGCCAAACCAGATGTAGGGCAAGCACAGCATGATAGCTGTCAAGTGCTCCTACATTCATTTAATTGCATCATAGGACTCTAGATTTTAATGGGGCTTTGTTACAAAGTCATTTTATACCTGCTTTATCCAGCTTCAGCTTTCAATGGGCTGAAAAGGGGATGTGTGTGATTTGTTGGAAATGCATACCATGTGAAGCAGCAGACTGGCATCACCATGTCTTTCTCCACAGTGTGCTCACTCTAGTCAAACAAAGGTCTGTTTATTTAAGCAGCTCTAAGTAGTTGCAAAGTAGCCAAGTGGTTAGAGCTTCTGCCTTCCAACGTAGGGGTCGTAGGCTCAAATCCCTGCAGGAGCCAAATGTATGGATTCTTTTTTGTGTCTCAATGCACATATCTGATTCAGGTTTCTTTTTTCTTTATGTGTATGTGCACTGTTTGACTAATTACTAAGGCGTACAGAGGACAGAAGTAGAATGGCAGCACCTGGGGTTGAACACTGGCTCAGCAATGAGTGTTTGTGATTACTAATCAGGCAGACTGACAGTAGTTGTCTGAGAGGAGATGTGCGGCAAGACTGAGGAGCTCTCGTCCCTGGTCGTATCCCCCGGAGACACTATGGATCACTAAAGTAGTAGCTAAAACAAAAATTGTACAGAATTTTTAATAATGATGAATGGTGAAAATGTTTATTATTTCATTTGCAAGCTTCTCACTTCAATTTTACTTTGTTGCAAAACCCCTTTAAACAATATAACTGCTTGGACACAGAGTTCTACTGCTTGAATGAAGCACTATATTTTGTAATAATTCATAAATGTAATACCCTTCCCCTCAAATGGTGCTCAACGTTTCCTCAGCTAACCCCTTGTCCCCACCATGCTTAGAACACAAAAGGCTCAATGTCCCACCCTTGCAGGCAGAGCCACTTGCCCATGAAGAAAATTTCAGTTAGTTTTGTTTAAAAAAACAAAACAAAATAAAATTCAAAACAAGTATAGATAAGCTCACATATGACTGTTAGCCTTTGTGGGTGTTATACATTTGAGTAGAGGTGTAACTTGAAGTTTGGGTCCTAGCAAAAAGTAAAATGGGGCCCTTAGCTACCATGTGTAATTTACAATACCAGTGTATTGTAAAATTGTGTATGCTAAATGGCAGAAATGCTTTTGGGACCCTTCAGCAAGATGACGTCACGCTGCCCGCTCCAAATTCAAAGAGAGGTGTTTTAGGCAGTAGAATGGGGGAGAGTTATTATTTTTTTCTCATTTTTAAAAGGGGGATCTGTATACCTACCTGCCAACTGGGGGGTCTATGTATCAACTTACCTACTGTAGGCCTTATATAACGACTTCTGTGGGCCGTATATACCTAACTACAAGAGAGGGCCCTATATACCAACCTACTAGAGGAGGCTCTATATACCTACCTACTGGGGGGCCTATGTACCTACCTACCTACTTTGGGGCCATATATACCTAACTACTACAGGGGGCCCTATATATCTACATACTAGAACCGTGCCTGTGTACCTACCTACTAGGTTGCCCTATATACCTATACCTCGAGTCTGTGTACACTGGTATCTACCACTACATGGTCACTGTATGGTGGTAATATTGGTCTTAGTGGTTTATATTCAGTAATGGTACAATGGTTTTATTCAGTCTCTTTATGGTGGTGATATATGGAAATATTATTTGGTCCTTGTATACTGTTTTTATTGATATTATTGGTCTTGATATATTGATTTGGTCAATAACAGTATGATAGTATTAGTCACTATATGGTAGTTACATGTGAGGTCTTTGTATATTGTTATTTTTGATAGTCCCTATATAGTGGTAAGTAATAATGACCCTCAAAATACAAATAATATGTCAAACTGTACTATGTAATCCAACCAAAATTAAACAAAAAAAAGCAAAGGCACAATTGCTTTTTTTTCCTCTTCCGCCCACAAAAATGTTTTTTTTTTTTTTTTGGAGAGGGCAAGAGGAAAAATATGCTCTGGCAGTATGACTTGCTTTTCTTTTTTCCGCCCCGTTTTCAAATGAATTTTCTCCTATTGGAAAATCCCTTTAGTTAGCAATAATTGTCCATGGCATGCTATACCACAGACATCCATCATGCCAAGAAGACCACCTGTAGTGGTCCACATCTGTTGTCTGGAGGTAGGAAGACCCAAGCTGAGGTTTTGCACCAGGGCCCATGAGCCGTTAGCTACGCCCATGCCAAGACATAGCTGCTGCATAAACACACAAGGAAATTCTGTACAAAGCAAATGTAGTCACAGTTTAACTCTATTTTCCTCTATGGTTATGCAGTAGCTACTTCACAGTACATGTCCAGATACCACTAGCAGGGGCATGTTCATTACTGTTTATCAATATTTTGTATTAGGTTTGCAAGACATAATGGTGTATAGCTGTGATACTAAGAATTATTGCAGTATCACAATATAATGATCGAGTTAGGTGATTACCTGATTATCGGTGCTGGATTGAAGAGGAGTCTGATTCATGGCATCCTTTGTTATGAGTGCCCCCGCTGCTGGCACAGCGAGTTGTGGAAGCACTCATGGTTCTTCTCCTGCCCCAGTCATGAGAGGTACCGCGACCTGCACTTCGGGCTTCGGTGCACTGGCTATGCTCATTCACTGCAAACGTACTCACCTCTCCTCGCTCCCCGCTGTTCTCCTGCTGGCCAGCACACCGGTGATTTGTTAATCACTGGCCACTGACCCTATTTAGTTCAGCTTCTTCCTTTTAGTCCTTGCTGGATCTATAATGCTTTTTGCCATAGAAAAACTATTTCTAAAGTCTTACTGTTCTGCCCTGTACCTGACCTTCGCCTACGTCCTTTGACCTTGTTTGCCTGCTGCCTGGGCTGACCGTTTTGCTTGTCCCTGACCAAGAGTTGCCTGCCAATTCTGTACCACGCTACACCTTGGCCACCACTTCAATCAAGTCGCGTCAGGGATAGCGACCTTGCGGCAGGCTCTGTTGAAAACCAGGGGCCCCTTAAACTCCGCTTCCTGACGCGGCTCACACCACCGCTTGCGGCCGCCCAGTGGATCCACTACCTACGGTCCATTACACCCCCACTGATTAGCTGACTGAATGGGTTGAGGTGCTTCATCCCCTTCATTGTTTATCAGGCATAGCTCCTTGCAAATAAAAAATAAGCTCACTACAAAGATTAGCTTTTAACATGTAGTGACAGGTAATTGAAGACTTTATCTGAATACATTAGTCTTCTGATTTTAACTTGGTCAGGAGATATCTCCCTACTTAATTAGACAGAGAGCAGGGAGTGATGTCACTAAGGTTGGAGCTTACCAAAGAGCGGACTCTTTATCTATAACAAGATTGTAATAATTACCTGATATGCAATTGTTTTCACTCCCTCAAGCACTGTATCTTTGTTTACTCCTTTGTTTGACTGCACTTATGTCATTATAACAGGAAGAGTTAGTTATAGAGAAACTAAATATGCTTATCACTGCTATAGAACCACCCACAGCCTGACAAGACAGAGTGAAAGAAAATCTGCTTGCGAGTGAAACAGCATGGTGAGAAAACCTCGTTAAGGGCTGCTAGCTCCTTGTATGCTGAAGTCAAAGCCATTCAGAATTGAAGGCTCCCAACAGTGATGTAGGGCAGGAAAAAGTGACTGCTTCAGTCAATCAGAGGCTGCAGAAGTGATGTTCTGTTAAGACAAAGCTGGAAGATAACACTCATTCCCAAGGCGAGTAGGTTTTTATTTTTTTGGGTGGAGATAGGGGGTTCAGCAGTGGGGATGGACACCTCTTTTACATTTTTTTTGTTAGATCACATTAAAAAATATCAGTTGGAATAAATAAAAAAATAATAATAATGCTATTAAATTTTTCTTATGTTCTTATAATTTCCTAGTACAATACTCCTTGTCGATCCTTATTGGCTGTCCTGCACGACTACAAGAACCATTCCACCGTCCATGTACTAGAAGATCCAGCAGTTTGGCTGCTTAGTGCTGGCAATCAATGCATCAGGGCAGATTTACTAATCCTATTACTAGGCAAATTTATCACATAGAATCATTGTGTGACAAGTGCAGCACATCTTTAGACCTGTCTAACTTTTTATGTTAACTAATGGTTACCTAACTTTGCACAAATATTCCACATTTTGGTGCATTTTGTTACTTTGTAAGCCGTAGCCCTTTTCATGAAGTCGCAGCCCTTTTCCCCCAAAGCCACAATTCATTTAGAGTTAGGAGCAAAAAGTGGCTTAAATAAATAATAAGTGTGTTTACAACAAAATGTGCAAAAGTTCAACAAAATTTGACACATTCTATGACAAATGCTAGGTACAAACACTTCAGTATTTTTGGCCCATTATGCATAGTTCTGACACAGAATTAAAAGAACACCAGGGGGCGCCATATCATATATGAAACAACTACAGACATTTTTTTTTTTTTTTATGATTCCAACTGCAAAAAAAATTGTGAGTTGTAACAGAAAAATGTAATACTTAGTCGTGGGAAAACCTCCTTAAGTCCCTGTGTACTTAAGAGTGCAATGGTTTTAATGGAAAAGGAAGAAAGGACACTCAAACATTTTTTCACAATCAATTTTATCAAATATATTTTCCAAGACATTAAAAATGTATAGACCTATTTTGGTGTAACTATACAGTATACATAACAACCAATATCATAAACTTATAAGATAAAATTAGTACTGTTAGCAATTGCAGTTTGTTACATTACATACAAATGTACACAAATTATATACATGTAAGTAAATAAATCTTAATGCAAATAAGTAAGAGGCTAAGGTTACGTCCACAGGACGAGTAAAATTTACTTGCCGGATTACTGTCAGACTCTACCGCTGAAAACTGTGTTAGACAACGTAGTATTTCGTGTGGATTTTGGTCGTTTTTGTCTAGTAGATTTACAGTCAGAAAATGAATCCTACTAATTTCTATGGGGTTTTGGACACGGATCCACATCCAAAATTACATACAAACGTTTTTTTCACGCGTTTCACACCAGTATTTTAACCATAGAATTAATGTTCAGAATGGTCAGCTCACCGATCTCGGTGAGACATCAATCTTGGGTGCAGTGCCTGCAGGGGCGTAACTAGAGAAGCCAGGGCCCCATAGCAAACTTTTGGATGCCCTCCCCCTCCTCCCTGACCACGACCATGTACCAGGACATGCTGTTAGATAATGTAGATAATGCAAGGGGCAAATACCTCACCATACATCTCACTATACTACTGCTACCAATCAAATCCACTATACTAAGACCAGCATTACCAATAACGCTATTACATAAGGACCTGATTATACCGCCAGAACATGACCACAAATTACCACCAAATAGTGACTGAATAATACCCCTACACTATTACTGATCAGTACACAAAGACCAATACTGTCTAATAATAATAATATATAATAATATAGTGACCATATAGTGGTATATACCAGTGTACACAGGCTCTGCAGACTGTATATAACCACCATTCAGTGACCATATAATGGTAGACACCAGTGTACACAGGCTCTGCAGACTGTATATTACCTCCATACAGTGACCATATAGTGGTAGACACCAGTGTACACAGGCTCTGCAGACTGTATATTACCTCCATACAGTGACCATATAGTGGTAGATAGCAGTGTACACAGGCTCTGTAGACATATAAGTGATTACAGTGCAGTTACATCTTGTGACTCACAGGTGACGTTTCTCTGACCAGTCGTTGACTTTCCCCTTTGTTCTGCATCCGGTCCAGTCCGCCATCATGATGACATCTCCCGACCACTTGTCCCTGCAGATTTAGACACAAATATCTTAGAATCCTGACTTTTCCAGCACCTGCCCCCCTGGCTATATGGGGTCCATTTAGGCAGGCAGGGTTTAAATAGGATATATGGGGCCCCAAATAGACAAGGTTTAGGTAGCCAATAGAGTGCCCATATAGGCAGGCAGGGTTTAGGTAGCTATAGGAAGCCATACAGGTAGACAGGGGTTAGGTGGGCTATAGGGGCCATATAGGTAGGGTTTAGGTAGCTAAAGGGGCCCCATATAAGTAGACAGGCAGGCTTGTGGGGGTATACAGGCAGGCTTGTGGGGGTATACGGCAGGCATGTGGGGGTATACGGCAGGCAGGTGGGGGTATACGGCAGGCGTATAGGGGTACACCGCAGGCATATGGGGGTGTACAGGCAGGCATATAGGGGGCTGTATAGGCAGGCAGGCATATAGGGGGCTGTATAGGCAGGCAGGCATATAGGGGGCTGTATAGGCAGGCAGGCAGGCAGGCATATAGGGGGCTGTATAGGCAGGCATATAGGGGCTGTATAGGCAGGCAGGCATATAGGGGGCTGTATAGGCAGGCAGGCATATAGGGGGCTGTATAGGCAGGCAGGCAGGCATATAGGGGGCTGTATAGGCAGGCAGGCAGGCAGGCATATAGGGGGCTGTATAGGCAGGCAGGCAGGCATATAGGGGGCTGTATCGGCAGGCAGGCATCTGGGGGCTGTATCGGCAGGCAGGCATATAGGGGGCTGTATAGGCAGGCAGGCATATAGGGGGCTGTATAGGCAGGCAGGCAGGCATATAGGGGGCTGTATAGGCAGGCAGGCATATAGGGGGCTGTATAGGCAGGCAGGCTGGGGGCAGGTAAAATAAGAAATCCCTTACTTACCTCGGTCCACGCTCCCCCGATGCGCTGCAGCCTCTGCGCTCAGCGCGGTGATGTGACGTCGTCGCGCGCGCCCACAGAGCGCCGGCAGGGGAAGTAGCAGGGCGGAGCGAGTGTCGCTCCGTTCTGCTACCTCCGGGCAGCACTGCCTCAGAACGCTCGGGCCAGAGGGCCCGTGCATTCAGAGGGTGTATGCGCAGGGGCCCCATAGCAACTGCTACCCCTGCTACCCCGGTAGTTACGCCCCTGAGTGCCTGGAAAAATCGGAGAACTCCATTTGATAAACATGTTTAAATGTAGGGAACCTGCATCCTCGCACAATCTTCCAGGGCAAAAACAAAGGTTATAAAAAGACCTATTCAGTTCAAAATGTTTTATGGAGGAATATAAGGAAAAATTTGTATCTTTTCAACCCATTGAATGCTGTCTCTTTTTCTATGTTTTTGGACTTTGCATGGCCCGTGGATTCAGGGGCTTGAGGCGGGGCATCCTGAAATGATTGTAAGGTGCCGCTGCAGAGCTTTTTGAATTAAAATACATGTTGTGTTATATTTTAATAATGATCTTTTAGAATGATGTCAATGGGGGTGATTTACTTTCTGTTGTAGATGAGTGTGGCTTCCGACTTGAAATACTCGTCGTGTGAATGGAACCTAAAGGATTAAAGAGGACCTGTCACATAGATTATGCCCTCCTTGCTGCGGACAGCACAAGCTAGTGTCACACCTCCGGTTTCCAGCGCTGTGTCCCTTATTCTGTAAGATGCTGTAGTTTTCATGTATTTAATGCTCAAATCTGCTGTTTTCAGCTAGAAAAGAGTCATTCGTAGAGTCGGTTTTTTTAAAAACCCCCCCAACAGAGGCTAGCCCCCCCCACCGCAACAGATAAACCTATTACTTTGAACAGGTAGAAAAATAAGAATAACTGCCTGGTGGGCGGTGTTAGCTTTTGGTGGGCGGGGCTAACACCTGCTCATGAATAAGATTTGAGGGGTAAATGCTGTAAAACTGCAGTATCTTACAGAATAATGGACACAGCGCTGGAAACAGCAGGTCTGACACTAGCTTGTGCTGTTCTAAGCAATGGGGGCATAACCTATGTGACAGGTTCCCTTTAAACATAGTGTGACAAAAATATTTTGAGGAAAAAGTAGAGTCTCTGTCCAAATACATTTGACTGTGGCAGTCCTGCAGTGCTTACTTTGAGGATGTGCAGTCCTCTAGGACTACCAATCACTGTGAGTACCTTGAAATGGAACCTATATTAGCTGCTGTGGGTCACAGTATGACATATTACTTTCCTTTCTTTGCTCAGGTCCATTAATATGGATATGAACTCCAGTTTCCTGCACAGAGGGTGCCTGGGACTATGGTTGTGCTGGGAGCAGCTGTAAAATGGACATGGTACTAAACCATTATCCAGACACTCCTTCTTCCTAGGATGCTGGGGGTCCTGGAAAACCCATGCAGCAGTCCCCTGCACCGGTGGCCTGAAAAACATTGTGCTTGTTCATTCTTCCATCCGGTTTTCAGACAGAATATGAACAAGTGAATGTGAAGGGGGAGGGCTTTTCTCTGCTCATCACGGAGAAAAACCGTCCTCCCGCGGCCGTGTGCACGGCACAAAAACCAGACAAATACCAGTCGGATAAACCGGCCGATATTTGCCCTGTGCCGTGGGGACGCGTCCTAGACGTGATCATATCCTAGCCATCCTGTGCTATCAGTTTTGTTGACGGAAATACCATTTATAGACTCATGGTTCAATTGAAGGATTTACAAAGCAAAAACACCAATATTCTGTTTCAATTATGCCCATCAAATTTGATGTGTTTTAGAAATCCTACTTGCCTACTTTGACAGTTCTTAAAAAATGAAGAGGCTAACAGGAGTAATACAATGCATTTTTTATTTCACACAAATTATTGGTGTAAACGGTTTGGATTCATGCACAGAATTTAGGAGAAATGTGTGTAAAGTGTCTAGTAAGTTGTGTCTAATTTATCAAGCAATATTTTAATACATTTGACAAAATATATGGCAAAACAATTTTTTGGCTCTGTGTATACCCCATTCACATCACATTTTTGTCCATGTCTGTGGTAATCGTTGGGATACTTTGATGGGACAATGAGAGGACCATAAAGATCTGGCAAGTGTAGTCCAATTTGGACTACCTTTTTCCTGTTTACAAAACGTATGCGCTTTGTGCACAAGCACACAAAACATGGTAGACCACGCTTTTGTATTAGATGCACAAAGTATATAGGTTCTGTAAATAGGGCAAACGTAATCCAATTTGGAAAAAAGGCAACACTATTCAGGCACATTTGAAAAAGGTTAATATTAATATCAAGACCAAAGGAAATAAAAAATAATTGTAATGGTTTATACATTTAGATAATATTTAGATTCTATTTGTGAAATGGCTACAAACCCTGTTTTCCTATAAGGTTTACAATGGGATTAGACTAAGTAGGTGTACACATGGCTGCATAAGGCGATCAATGGCCTCTCGGTTGTCACTTGTAGTACACTACTAGAATGCTCATTTGCCTTCTCCTACGAGCACTGAATGAGTTCTTACAGTTGCTATGATACCTATAAAAATGTAGCAGAAGGCTATAAATAGATCCGGGTAAATCAGATGATGTTGAGTAAGCCGATCTCTAGAAAGTAAAATGAGTCTTGTCCTCTGTAGAACATGAATTTTAGTTATCCGAGCTCAAAACAGTTGCTGCATCTCCTCTGCTGCGATTTCTGATCAGGGAACAATACTTGTGCTTCAGGATCTGCAGAAATGTAAGGGCTGGTCCCCATGGCAAGGGTTTCCAGTCGGTTTTACAGATGGTTTTCAGAATTGAAAACCGTGTGTAAAGCGACTGTCAACGTTTTACATTGATTTAAATAGAGAATCCGAGCAGCAGTCCATATTGCACGGATTTTCCACCGGACAGTTTATCAGACCGCTGGCGTAATGAAAATCTTAGAACATGTTCATTCTTCCACCTTGTTTTCAGGCAGAACATGAACATGTGGGTGCTATGGGGGAAAGCTTGAATCTGCAAACCAGGGACATAAGCCGCCCCCTACATGCCAAAAAAAGACAAAATACCGGTCAGAAAATCCGACCATTATTTTGTCTTTGCCGTGGGAACGTACCCAAACGCTTATCTACTCCTTCACCTACAACAAACGATTGACTACAGTAATTATTGTAATGGTTGTGGTGGACTGCAAACCATATCTCTATCACTATGATAAATATGTTTTAAATACCCATACTTTTATCATGCTTATACCTTGAAGAAGCAGCCCTGTCTTCCGTAGTCATTAGGAAAATATGCAAGAAAAAAGAATCAAGCAAATTGTATGAATGGATATTTTTCAGTCTTGTTCTCTCCAATTTACCATCTGGCCACCGCAGTAAAATAGCACAGAGGCTAAAATGTAATGAAATGGAGAATGTACTGCTAAGCTTTTCTTCCTACTTATCCTAACGTTAGGATCCAATAAATAAAACCAATCCAACAGTGTAACGTGTGACCATCTGGCAAATCATGACTCCACAATAAAGACGAGATTGGACTCATAATACAATAGCAAAGTGGAAACAACTCTTTTCCAAACTTTACGATTAATTTTTGAAAGCTTAATCTTTTCAGGGGGACAAACAGAAGATTATATTTTTTGTAAAGTGTCTTGTACAGTTTGTTTAACAGTGAAAATTTTGGGTGTGTCCCCAAAATAATCAACACACAGCCATCTGTCAAACCCCACTGGCAACAAAAATGAGACAACCCCAAGTGAAAGGACAAATTTTTGCCCAAATTTGTCTTTTTCCCCCTCCAGGTGTCATTGTGCTCCTTAGGTTACAAGGTCTCAGGTTGTGAATGGGGGCAGGTGGGGAAATTTGGTGTTATCGCTTTTTTCACTCTCTCATTGACATAAAATTTCAAATTTCACCTCAGGGCCCAAGAAACTGTCTGAGGTAGAAAAAAGTGTGTGGTGTGTGAAATTTAAAATCACCACCCACTTTATTAGGTCACCTTCCAACTGCCGTAAAAATTAAATTTTTAATCAGCCCAATCACATGGGGGGCAACTCAGTGCTTTAGGCATTTGAAAACAGGGGCCCAAGACAATCTCTGCATTCAAAACACCATATGGGGAAGAAAGGTGATTTGAGTCCCTTTGAACTTTGGCATGGTTGTTGGTGCCAGAAGGGCGGGTTAAGTTTTTCAAAACTGCTGATCCCCTGGGATTTTACGCAAAAACCATTCAATTTTTTACAAAAAGGGTCCGAAAAAAAAAAAAAATCCAGTGACGGCGTCCTGTGGGGGAAAAGCCTTGTTGATGCCAGAGGCCAAAAGGGAATGGCAGAGGGGTTGGGTGAAGAAAGGCAACAGTACAAATAGCCACCCGTTAAACCAGAGTAGCAAAAGAGATCTCAAAAAGCACAGTCGGGAACTTTGAGGCAGAGGGGGACAGCAGCAAAACCACCCGGTCCCACTCCTTTCAGCTAAGAACAGGAAACCCATTTGGGGCCCAAGCTCATCGAAAATTGGACGTAGGGTTTGGTAAAACTTCCTGGTTGATAGTCTCGATTTCTGCTGGACTTAGGTTAGGGTCGTTTTTGGCCCCGCAAAACTTGAAGATGGCCCTTTTCCGCCTTGTATAACGGTTAAGGTGGTGGGGGGGTGTTTTTGGTTGGGGAATTTTTTTTTTTGGCACGTTTTGGGCCCCCCTTGGTACCCAAATTGAGCATCTTTGCAAAACCCTTGTGGAATCTATGCCTTTTGAAGAATTGAGGCAGTTCTAAAGGCAAAGGGGGGTCCAACCCGTTACTAGCATGGTGTCCCCTAAAAAAAGTGGCCAGGGTGTAAAAATATATATTTGGAGGATTAGCGTCAAAAAATGGTAGGAGCAGGGTTTCAAAAAAACCGAGACAGTGAAGCGATGTAAAATTTTTAATTCCAGGGTCCCGGGGGTTTATTTGGCAGGTGAAACAAAACCAAGGCCTGGGTTCAGGCCAAAAAACACAAAACAAAGCTTGCCGGCCTGAGTTTACCTAAACAAGGTTCCCTTTCTGTTTTGCAAGGAGTGATCCCAGCGTGGTTTCCCATTTTAGCAGCAGTGGTTCCACACAAAAAACAAACACAAGCCTGCGGGCCCAGGCTTATAGGCCTAATCCACCTCACCTGGGCGTGGAGTGGCCACCCACCTGCTCTTTAAACCACTCCAGGAAAAGCCACCAGATAAGCGGACTGGAACCGCTAATAAAATTTTATCAGTAACTGTTTTTTGCCCCCTAAATGTGGCCCCCTCTTCCGACCCAGGTCGGAGAACGCTTTGGGCCCATAGGCTTTAAAGCCCACATGGACAGTACCCTGGGGGAAAAATACCTTCCCTGGGGCTACCCCGCCTGCCCCCTTCAAACATACCCCCCCTCTGTTCGGCGTGGGGGGTCGGACAATTTGGCCACCATAATGGGGGGAAAAGACGGCCCGCTTTAAACCCTGGAACCTCCCTGCTCTGTGCTCCACTTAATTTTAAAATTTTGTAAGGTAAGGAAACCGTGACCCTTGCTTTCCCTTTTCCCTTGCCTGACAACCCAATTAATGGAGATGACTGTGATTAACCCGGAAGGGTTCGGCCCAACAAATAAATTTAAGGGACTCGGGGGGCCCATTTAATGGAAAAGCACTTAGTCAAATGCT
Organism: Phyllomedusa bahiana; assembly: GCA_025379985.1. Classification (NCBI taxonomy): domain Eukaryota; kingdom Metazoa; phylum Chordata; class Amphibia; order Anura; family Hylidae; genus Phyllomedusa; species Phyllomedusa bahiana. Next base: position 57,122 of record JAODAL010008651.1, on the reverse strand, counting down.
ATAGTTTTTCTCCAGGGGGGGCTTCCCCTATTAGGTAGTGGGATGTTCCTCTCGTCTTTTCCCTGGGGACAGCACGGCACCCAGTCCCAATCAGACGCATCGCTTCACAATGAACTCCTTTTTAAAGTTGGGAGTATGTACGGTGTTCAATAGACCCCAGTTTAACACCTGGAACGCCCTTTTTTTGCCTCGGGGGTTCCAAAGTAACCATGCCCCGACTTACTGTCCCGTGTCGATCCGCAAAGGTGCCGTATACTAGCAAAGTTTGAAAAAAATACTAGAAAAGTCCCACCTGCCTTTTTGTTGTGGGCTGGGGCCCCTTCCTGAATACTTGCACTTTATTGATTTGGGGTTTTATGATACCCTTTCTTACTAACCCCAAGTAGCGGGCTTCTTCCAAAAAACCTAGGGGATTTTCTTTGGATTTGCTGTTGTCCCCTTTGTTTCGGGGGGAAATTTAAAGCACGGCCCCTGCACCTTGGGGGTAGGGGGCTCCCCAGTCCTCAAAAAATTTTAATGTCTTAAAATCGGGGCCCCATACCGGATGGGGTTTTAAGGACAATATCCATCAACCGTTGGAAGGTTGCCGGAGTCCCATGCAAACCAAACGGTAAGCAGTTTACGGACAGGCCGTCCGGTGTGACAAGGCTGTCTTTTTTTTTGGGGCCCCGCATAAGGGGAACCCTTTCCAGTACCCTTTTGTTAGGCTAGGGGGGAAAAGTATCTGGAAAAAACCTAGCCTCTCAATTAGTTTTTAATCTACCCGGGTTGGGGTAGGCGTCAAATTTTGCACTTCTTGGCTTCCCGGGAAAATTTAAAAGGCAGAAGCGTATCGTGCCATGGGTTTTGGGATTTTCAAAATTGGGTGGACCACCTCACTTTGGATCCCAAATCCAAAGAGGTCCAACTTTTTTGGTTTCCTCGGGATTTAGCCATCTGCGAGTTCAGGGACCCGGTAGGGGCTTAAATTTAACTTTTACCCTGGTCTTTTACGTATGCTTGTTTGGACATTAGTCCCCTGGCAGCTCTGAAAACATCTGAATTGCGCTGTAAAAAAATCCCGGGCCTCCTGTTTTTGGGACTTGGAAGGGTTTGACACCAGCCCCGGGAAATGACACTAGGGGGTTGCAAAACTCCCCGGCCTCTTGCTTTCAGTTAATTAAATTTTCTGGTATAGCTTTTCGGGTTTATTACCGGGTGGGACATTTTAAATTTACCCCCCAACCTTTTCAATTATTTCTAGGCCCCTGCCTTTGCAAGGACCTACTTTTCTCGTGGGAAAACAGCAAAATACCATCCCCCGGGGTTAAAATCCTACTTTGGGGACTTGTTATAGACCCTGCTTTGGGTTCTTGTCCGCTGTAATGTTCCCTCACAATGGGCATGGCCCAGCAATTCGGTTGCTTGGGGGAGATTGTCAAAACACTTTGTAAGATTTGGACTCGTCCCCCAAAGTCTCCTTGGCATTGGGAGGCCCCGTGGCCGTTACCTAGACCAACTCAAAGGGGAAGAACCCCGTTGACGATGTGGGAAAACCCTTTCACCAAAAACATTAAATATGGCAACAACAGCCCCCCAATCTTTCCATCCTTATGACCATCCTCTTAAGCATATTTTTTATTTTTTTAAACCCTTCTCAACAAGTCCATCTGTCTGTGGGGGGTATACAAGTAGCAAGGCTTGTTTAGGAACATTTTACAAACCCCTTTTCATACCTTTGACAAAAGGGGATTCCTTGGTCCGAAAGGTTTTCCCTTTGGTATACCGTGGGGAAAAAAACATCGAAAATTTTCCCTTTGCAATACCTTTGGACAGGTATTTCGCAAAGGAACCCCCCTCTGGGTAAGGGTGGCGTTAATCAAACACCCCAATAAATTGAGACCCCTGGTGGATTTAAAAGGGGGCCCGACCAACCTTGCCAACCCTCTTAAAATGGGACCTCATGATGGGTAAGGGTACGGGGGGGATTCGATAATCGGCTTTCGGAGTTTTTTTAACTGAATTGGGCGGGGACTCACAGTACCGTTTACCTCAAATGGCCCCGGGCCAAAAAAAAAAACTTTGGAGGATGCGCCCCTTTTTTTTTTCGGTTTTCCTAAGTGACCCCCTAGCTTTGCTTGGGGCGGGTCTAAGACCTTTCGGCGATAAGGCGGGGGTTCCACCGTTGTTCAAAGCCCCCCCCGACTTTGTGCCCTGATATAGCCCGGGTTTAAAGGCCAGGGTTTGGAATTGTTCCCCCCTGGGTATTGGGCCCCCCCCTTCACCACTTAACAGTTCCCTGGCCCACAAAGGGGTGGGAATCTCAAAGTGCGCTTTTTCCAAAATTAACGGGAGACCTCCAGGTCGGGCATGCAGCCTCCTCTTCCTGATCCCCATATTCCTGAAGCATTTTGGGGAGAGCTGTCACCAAATCTCTGTGGCACCCTACTACCTGACTGAACTCGGGGTCAAATGGTTCTGTGAATTTTTTTGGACAATAAACATTATTATTAACCTTAGAGGTCCCCGTTTCTGCCATAAGCCCAAAATAGAGGGAATTCTCCCCGAGGATACTGTGTGCATCAGGGATTCACCACTCCCCACTTCTGGGGGGCAAGTCCACAAGGAGTCTCCAATTTTAACTACCGGTTTTTGTCCTTGTGTCCCCGTAAAAGCATAAACCCTAAAAATGTCCAGTAGGGGTGGGGTAAACCCAAACGGGCGTGCCCCATGTGACCGGGGCCCCCCGAGTCGGAGTCCCTTTTACCGGGGGGAGCCATTGACCTTAATGTTTCAAGGTGTGACCCAAGTCTCTGACGCATTCCTGCGGAACAAGGGGCCCCGTGCATAAAAGACCCCCTCGAGCTTAGTCACACTCCCATGGGCTCGGTTAGGGGACGTTTGCGCCATTAAAACCAGAATACACCGTAACCAGGATGCGGGCCCCGGGGTTCTTGAACCTGCTCTAGCCGGACCAAAAATGGGTCCTTTTTCCTTTCCCCCAGAGAGTCCCCCTGAGCCACTCCCTTTGGGGGAACTTCTTTTCCCCTTAATATGGGACAGTTTACGGATACCCCGGGGATTTTTTTGCCCCCGGGGTTGGGTGTCCAGGAGATACAGCCTGAAAAACCCCCCTTTAGTTTGTCCCTTCCCACAGGTTTCGAGGTGTCCGCCATCCTTGGGGGTCCCCTTGTCCGACCCCGCGCTGGATCTTGGGAAAGAACCGGATGAACTTGCCCAAAAACGACCTTCTTCCCCATCTCCGGGGTTTGACTCCCGGGCTGTAGCCCTTTTTCACCAATGGATCGGTCGACATCTGGGACCGTGCTGGGTAGTGGTTGGAATTAAGCCATTTAATGCCCCCGTTGGGCCCCGCAGTTGGCATTTCAACCCCCAGGCAGCCCAGGATCCCCCCTTTTATTTTAGCAAGTCCCGAGGGTCTGCTCGCGAGGTCGAAGTACGTTTTTTTGTGGCCCCCCATTAGAAAGGGCGCCACTACCTCACCCCTGAGTCCCTGGTAGTTTTCCCCCCTTTGGGCCACCTTTCAAAAACCAGGGGAATGGGCCACATCGTCTGTGGTGTCATCTTCGGGATGGAGACTGTACCGCAGCACGAGCGGCGGGAGTGAACTTGGGGCCCTCTGGAACTTTGCCCCCCGCCAGGACTTGCTCTTGGAGCATTTGTTTAATGCTGCTGCCCCTGAAGGGGGACGGTTAGCCTCTATAATAGGGCGTTGGTTTCTGCCTGGGCTTCATGCTTCATCGTGCACCTTTTGTTTGATTTCGCCGTCATTAGTTTGGGGGCTACGTTTTGCCTGGTCACTGCTTCAGGGCTCGTCCTCCTGGCCCTCTTGCTTGGTTTCACGCTGCGCTTTTAACCCAGGCATAAGCTAAGCCTCTACAGACACTTTTAGGGTCTGTTGCCCTTAGGGAACGGGTTTTTTGTACTCAGTCAATGTCCCCTTTTAAATGGTGTATGTCCTTTTTTAAATTGTATGCCCCCATCCGAGGGGCACCATATTGGGGATTAGCGTCACAAAGGTAGGCAGCAGGGGCTTCAAAGACCGAGCAGGACCATGTGTAAAATTTGTCCCCCTGCCCGGGTTTATTTGGAGGTGAAACAAAACCCAAGGCCTTAAGGTTTGGCCCAAAAAAAAACAAAAAAAAAATGCTTGCCGGCGAGCCTACCTAAACAAGGGTTCTTTCTGTTTTGCAAGGTAGTAGATCCGGGTTGGTTTCCCACTTAGCGCATGGCCACACAAAAAAACAAAAGCCTGGGAGGGGGCCAGGGTTTATAGGCCTAATACCCCGCCCCACCTGGTTTTGTGGGGGTGGCCACCCACCCTGCTCTTTGACCACTCCAGGGAAAGCAACCCGACTAAGCGGACTGGAACCGCTTATTAAAACTGTGTCATAACATTGCGTACTGACACCTAAGTGTTGGGTTCTTTTACCCGGCCCCGGGTCTCGGTGACCGCTTCGGTCCTAGGCTTCCAACGCCCTAGGACAGTACCCAGGGGGAAAATAACTTCCTGGCTACACCGCCTCCAAACCCTTTTCAATATATATAAAATAATATTATATATATAATTAATATAATAAAAATTATATATATAATATTATAATTTTTTTGGGTTTAATATATATATTTAATTTTATATTTTATATTAAAAATATTTTATTATATAAATTTTTATTTTGGGGGAACCCCATTTCTATACATTTAAAAATAGGTTAACTCCTTGTAATTTTCTTAATGGTAGCTATTCTCTAAAAATCTGGATTGAAAGTCACATTCTGACTCCAACACAAGTGAGATAAGTTCATTAATTTTGGGGCAAGCAAAATATTACACCTAATAAAAGGGAAAAAGAGAAATTTTGCTTTTTAGAAGGTCTTTGACAAATTGCAGACAAAAGAGTCCACCTGCTGGGACTTTTAGCAATCACCTGTGATCTTTACGGCAAGCTGGCATTTAATGGAACCTGTCATAAAGATCATGGTATCTGCTCTGCATGCAGCATGTCATAGAGCAGAAAGAGGTGAGCACATTGGGTTTTTTCTTGTTTGTTTTGGAACAATTAAGAACTTAATTTAAAGGGTTTTGCCACATGTAATGTTGACGTGGGATCCCCCAAAATGGGTTTTTAAACACTTTTTTTAAATAATGTGATTACAAAAAGTGAAGCCCGTTTAAACTAAGCCTTAATAAGATCCTTAGTTTCCTGAAAAGTTTACATTAGACATGACCGGGAAAGACAGGAGGATCGGCCGGCTTGCATGTTTCACTTCTTTCTGATGACAGGGGGAAAATAACTTTTTTATCTGTGACAGGGGCATGAAAAGCTTCAAGGGGCTGGGGGGAAAGTGCGGGATGAGGTGTCGCTGTATAGAGTCCATGGTAAAAATGTTATTATTTGGTAAAAAATTGAGACGCCCCTGTTCCTGGGTCTGTCAACCCCCTCCCTCTCCCTTCGCAGCTTTTTATCTTTTTCTCTTGGTAGTAAAGGGAAGGAATTACTTTGGCAAAACCCCCTTTAATTTACTGTCCTGTAGATGGAGTCCAAAAGGGGCAGGTTAAACAGTGACTGACAGCCTTTCGTTACAAGTCAGTCAGAGATAGCTGTCAATCATTTATAAGCTCACCCACTGGACTCCTTAACCCAGAATAAGCAGTACATTCAATGAATAAATAGCAACTTTCCCTACTAAACCATCAATCTGCAAAGCTTCTCCTGCTCTATAACATGCTGCCGGAAGATAGTTGTTCAATGTGACAGGTTGCCTTTAAAGGGGTGTTCCATTTTTGTTAAATGAACTTTAAACGCCAGTGAGGGAGGAAAAAGAAAAAAGGGCATATTACTCCGGGCCTCTATGCGCCATTTGTAGTGCCCCAGGATCCGCTTCCCTTCAGTTCCTGTACTGCTAAATAATAGAGGCTCCATATGGAGCATAAAGGAAAAAAAAAGGCCAAAAAACAGTAAAGGGGGGCACACCCAAGGCTTTACAGAGGGGCTGTGGGTCCCCATTTTTTTCCTTTTCCCCCACCTGGGGCCCATTTTTTTTAATTATAATAAACTGGAACACCCCTTTAAATAAGCTCCACCTTTTTTTAACTGTTAATATTGTGCAGAGATTGTAGGAACAAAAAAAAAATCTCTCTGCCAACAGTTGTTCCACAGATGGTTCCTGGCCTTTAAATGATGATGCCTGTGGTTGTCATTGACAAGGCACCCCATAGATACTCATGGTGACATTTCCTATGGCTGGGGCCACAATACCCAGGGTGAGGGCCAGCATACGCATTGATGGAACGAATGTCAGTACAGAGAGGGCTATTTTTTTTCTCTTTTTCTCAAAGGCTGTGCAACCTACAAGCAGTTAAACAAGGGAGGAGGACGACTTTTGAAGTGTCTGATTTATTAACAGCATCACCAAAATGAGATACAAAAAAATCTAATGAAATCAGACAGTGTAATGCAGGACAGGGTCTTTTTGTAACCGTTCTCTGCACTGGCCAAGATGTGATGTTCCTGAGCTCATCTTAACTCTGAATTTCTTGATAGGGTATATGTAAATGGATTTTTATAATGGGCAACCCCTGCTACATGTCTTAATGCCATAGATAGTATGCAAGTAACATTTATGATGAACGTATAACTTGACTACAGAGAAGAGTTGTTACAATGATCATACTGTAGCAGCCATTATCCTTTCTTCATGTAAAGAAAGTAGGCACCATCCTTTTCTTATTGCTTTCTGATGCACACAGTTATGAATACAATCTGGTAGCTGTGCCTGTACAGTATCTCACAAAAGTGTGTACACCCCTCACATTTTTGTAAATATATTATTATATCTTTTCATGGGACAACACTGAAGATACGACACTTTGATACAATATAAAATAGTCACTGTACAGTTTGTATAACAGTGTAAATTTGCTGTCCCCTTAAAATAACTCAACACACAGCCATCAATGTCTAAACCGTTGTCAAAAAAAAGTGAGTACACCCCTAAGTGAAAATGGATAAATTGTGGCCAAAGTGTCAATATTTTGTGTGACCACCATTATTTTCCAGCACTGCCTTAACTCCTTGGGCATGGAGTTCACTAGAGCTTCACAGGTTGCAGCCACTGGAATCCTCTTCCACTCCTCCAAGACGACATCACGGAGCTGGTGGATGTTAGAGACGTGCCTCCACCTTCCATTTGAGGATACCCCACAGATGCTCAATAGGGTTTAGGTCTGGAGATATGCGTGGCCAGTCCAGCAACATTACCCTCATTTTCTATAGCAAGACAGTGGTCGCTTTGGAGGTGGGTTTGGGGTTGTTATCATGTTGTAATACTAACCTGCGGCCCAGTTTTTTCAATGGGAGGGGATCATGCATTGATTCAGTATGTCACAGTACATGTTCAGAAAGGGAAGATCTCTCCTTAGGGAGAGCACCTATATAGGTGTGTGGAGATTCGAAATAGCCTTTTTGCACTCCACGAAGCATCTTCATATCACAAGGCATGCTTTGTGATATGCAGATGATTCGTGGAGTGCAAAAAGGCAATTTCCAATCTCCACACGCCTAAGGAGAGATCTTCCCTTTCTGAGCTACTCATTGCCTCCCACTCAGCCAAACCAGCATTGCTCTGCTCTGTACTGACAAGGTGCAAACACCCCAAATCGGCTGTATACAGATAAGTGATGCTGGCTTGGCTAAATATCCTTTCTTGCTTTCCAAAGATCCAGTGGGTCAAAAGCAAATTGAGGATTTGTTACATCCAACAGAGGGCACTTGAGCTTCTTTCCCATAATGCCTTGTGATATATAGTACATGTTGGCATTCATGGTTCCCTCAATGAACTGTCACTCCCTACAGCCGGTAGCACTATGCAGCCCAAAACCATGACTCTCCCACCACCATGCGTGCAACACTTTTCACACCAGGACATGGTTCAAGTAATTCATATCCTTAGTCTGCTTGTCTTCAGCAAACAGGCTTTTTGTGCATCATCTTTAGAAAAGTATTTTTCTGGGAAAGCCATGCAAACCAATTTGATGCAGTGTGCGGCACATGATCTGATTACTGACAGACTGACCCCACCTCCATGCCTTTAAAGAGAACCTGGCACATAGGTTATGCCCCCCTTGCTAAAAGCAGCACAAGCTAGTGACAGACATGCTGTTTCCAGCGCTGTGTCCCTTATTCTGTAACATGCTGTAGTATTAGATGATTTAATGCTCAAATCTTATTCATAAGCAAGTGTTAGCCCCACCCACCAAAGGCTAGCTCCGCCCACCTGGCAGTCATTCACGTGTTTCTACCTATTCAAAATAATACGTTTATCAGTTGAGGTGGGAGGGACTAGCCTCAGGTGGGCGGAGTTTGAAAAAAACTGACTCTTTAAATCACTCTTTTCTGGCTGAAAACTGCAGATTTGAGCATCAAGTGCTCTAAAACTACAGTATCTTACAGAATAAGGGACACAGCGCTGGAAACAGCAGGTCTGACACTAGCTTGTGCTGTCCTCAGCAAGGAGGCATAATCTATGTGACAGGTTCTCTTTAAGATCTGCAACTCTACTGGCAGCAATCATATGTCTATTATTAACAGACAATCTCTGGATATGAAGCTGAGTATGTGCACTCAACTACGTGGGTCGACCAGGGCCAGGCCGGTTCTGAGTGGAATCTGTCTTGTTAAACCATTGTATGGTCTTGGCCACTGTGCTGCTGCTCAGTTTTAGAGTGTTGGCAATCTTCTTATAGCCTCCAGGCCATCTTTATATACAGCATTACTTCTTTTTTCATTCCTCAGACAGTTCTTTGGCATGAGGTGCCATGATGATCTTACAGTGACCAGTATGAGAGTGTAGGAGAGTGAGAGGGACAACACCAAATTTAACACATCTGCTCCGCATTCACAAATAAAACTTTGTAACCCTAACAGTCACATGACACTGTGGAATGAAAATGCAAAATTGGGCACAATTTGCCCATTTTCACATAGGGGTGTACTCACTTTTGTTGCCAGTGGTTTAGGCACTGATGCCTGTGTTGAGAGCATACCAAAACTTACACTGTTATATAAGCTGTATATTGACTACTTTACATTGTATCAAAGTGTCTTATCTTCAGTGTTGTACCATGAAAAGGTATAATACAATGTTTACAAAAATGTGAGGGGTGTAGTTAATTTTGTGAGATATTGTATATGTGTGTGAACACTGGTGTAGATAATACTTTGAAAACAAAATATTTAGCAGAATTGCTGGTGCACCTGAAAATGGTAACAATATATTCAACTGTAAAGATAAGTCCTAGGATTGTGTGATGTATAGTTCATCATAAACAGTAGTGTGAGTTAACGGCTGGTGTTGGGGAGGGAATATGCAACATGCTACTGCTTAACTATTTACACCTGCTGCATTTGTTTTTGTTCACAACAATAGCAGAAAATATTTGATATAATCAGGATTTTGGAAGGCAAAAAAACCCTTTTACTGACACAAATGAAAAGTATAATTTCTGTTGGGAAAATATAATCAGTTATTTATACATCAATTAGCATCTGTGGTCCACACTGTCTCTATGAGAAAACTAAAGAAAAACAGGAAAATAAAGCATTGTTATGGGCTTACTAGATAACAGCAGCCTCAGCCTTTGGGCTTCGAACTTCAAATTCTGAGTGAGGCAAAAAAAAGTCAATATGATGGGACTGCACTATGTATCAGCCCATGCTTCAGCTTTTATTTTCAGATATACAGCACAATTAAACTGCTGTAAAATTATGTAGATGTGAGACTCTGAATTCCAATTCAAAATCTGTTTTAGTAACTGATCAACCACTAAATTTAGGGGATCAATTTGAATTGGGATTTAAACAGTCCTCCTCATCATGCTGTTCACAGTTTTGACATCATAAGACCAAGACAACACCTTGCAATTGATCAACAATACCTCGCCATTGTGACGCTTCACGCATCATGTTCTCAGATGGAAGTGGCCACTGTTATTATAGTGTAATAGAGTGTCATCAGCAGATTGCAATAGAGATCCAGAGAGACGGGAAGAGTCACAGAAACGCAAAGAAATGAATGTCCTTTGGCTCCATCACACACTGAGGACGGCTTCATTTTTAAATATGCCCTGGATGTTGAAGTCCACACAACGCCAAGCTTTTTTAAGGGAGGCGAGAGGCAACCAAGTGTCACGTCAGACCATTCATAACTGTTTACATCAGTGTGGTCTGTGTGATAGACGACCTAGCCACACTGTCGGGCACAGGCATCATCGTCTTGCATGGGCCAAGGAGCATCTACAATCGACAAGCAACCAGTGGTCCTCAGTGCAGTTCAGTGATGAAAGTGGATTCACTCTGAGCAGAAAAAAGGACCGCCAACAATGCTTTAGACATCAAGGAGAATGCTATGCAACAGCCAGGTCAGGTACTCTTGCCAGTTGTCTACAAATGGTTACAAATTGTATGACGTGACACTTGGTTGCCTCTCACCTCCTTTAAACCTGCCTAGAGTTGTGTGATATTCATCCTCCGGTTCTGCAAGGCAGTGATTACAATGAAGCAGTCATCAGTGTGTGATGTAACCAAAGGACGTACACTTCTTTGACTTTCTGTGACTCTTCCAGTCTCTCTGTATCTTTGTTGCAACCTACTGATGACACTCTAAGCTCAGTGGCCTCTTCTGTCTGAGAGTATCTGCTTGAAGCCCCTGAACGATGAGGTATTGTTGATCAATTGTAAGGTGTTGTTTTAGTCACATAAAGTCAAAATGTGAACAGCATGATGAGGACTGTTTAAATCCTAATTCAAATTGATCCCAAAATTTAGTGGGCGATTCAGGGATCAAACAACGGTTGGAAATTTTGCCATTAAGTTCCATGTAGGAGATCAGCAAGTTGTGAAACATTGAATTGTTGGACATGTGTGTTCTAAAAAAAAAGAAATTCTACATTCATCCTGAAATTTCAACCAAAAGCCAAAAATATCCCAAGCTTTTTGTGAGGAGTGTATATATGTATACATACATAGTCAAGCTACACCAGCTAATATCCAGAGTAGCTGTGATGTGCAGCATGGACAGCAGCTCGACGGGCTAAGAGTAATTTAATAAGGTCTTGGTAGGTTGTCAGAGGTATCTGGAGCCATGCTGGTTGCATCATGATCTAGAGGAGCGAACGTGATATCTCAGTGGTACCACAGATGCTCAATTCGGTGCAATTCTCGTTATGAGGGGGCCATGGTGGTACTTAGAAGTCTTGGTTATGCTGTAGCAAACAATTTCAGACATTTGTAGCCGTGTGACTTGTCGCATTGCATTGCTGGAAGATCCCATCTGCCCCAGGGAGGACAATCAGTATGTATGGGTATACGTGATTGCAAGTATGGATTATTGCCAAATTGGTTAAGAGTACATTCCATACGATTGAGTGGGCTGACAAAAACATTCCCCAGACAATAAGCTTGCTGCTACCAACTTTTGTTCTTCAAGCAATAATATCTTCAAGCAAAAATATCCAACTGTTCAATGAAGCAGAAAACGTGAATCATCAGAGAAGGCAACCCTTTGCTAGTAAGTGGAGGCATAATTCTGATATTGCTGACAAAATTAAAACCTTTTCTGCATATGTCACTTCTTTAGCAGAGGCGCAGTGTCCATCCATTTGCTTTGGAGCCTCAGATGCAGTAAAGTTCATTAACTGTTCTTTTACACTCACACACGTCTTATATTCACCTGGTTCATTTTGTTGGTGAGCGGCTCCACTAGAGTGTCAACGTTAATCTATCACATCAACAGCACATGGTGCTTCATATTCCATGTCGTTTATTTGCAATGTTGCCATTTATCCACTCACGATACATTTTCACCAAAGCAGCGTGCAAGCAATTCACAAACTGCGCAGTTTTAGAAATACTGCCAACCTTGGCTCAAAAGCCAGAAATCATCCCTTTTTAAGAACATGATAAAGTGCTCCTTTTAACCATGATTGCAATAAAGTATGTGTGCGCAGACAGCCTCTCACACACATTTTATACCCATCAAGTCAGCTCACCACACGTAAAATCCTTTATGATCTACACGTTGTTGAAGTCGAAAGTAGAAAGTGGTGATAATAATGTAACTGTATCTAATTATATGTGTTTGTGTGTAATAATTGGGGACAGCCACAGCGTTATTGGCCATTATAGACCTTAAAGGGGTTTTATCGCTACAAAGATCATATCTGTCATGATGGGGACAGTAAAAATAAGCACTTTTGCAATTGGTTGCATTACCTAAATCATTTAGTATAGCAGATATGAGCTAATCTGTGTGTGTCTAGAGCTAAGTCAGCAGCCTGAGCTCGGGCAACACACCCTTTGCTGTGATTGGCTGCATTATATTTAGTTCAGCCCTGTTAGGACACTCCTCTGGGCTGTGATTGGCTGCTTTCACTCTGTGCTTACTCCCCTCTGAGCTGTGAGAAACAGCTTTCTGTGCTGGCTGCTGTCTGTGTCATAAAGGCTGCCTCTCTATGCTCATCTCCCAGTGATAGCTCTATGTGAGGGATCTGGGCAATTACTGAGTCTTTAGCTGTTAGATTCACTCTCTCCCCACCCATATGACACAGCCATATACATTTCTCACATTCGTTTCATCAGTTCAGACTGTATGTATAACTGTCTACACCAATGCATGTGTTCTAGTTACAAGGAGCTTGTGCAGCCTGGGAGGGGGGTGACAGCTCTGCAGACATGAGAACTGACCATTGCAGGAGTAAATAAACCAACACCATCACATCTTAAACATTTCGCAAAAATGACAAAAGCTGCTTGAAAGAGCCTCTTAATTTTAGTAAGCTTTAGCTGGGCCATAAGGTCATGTATTTTTGTTCGGAATACATGCATTCAACTCACAAATGTAATATACCCCGGTGACCTTTTTCAACAGTTATCACAAAATGTGGATTTTTATCGCTGTTAATTTGAAAAACACGTAAAAAAACCCCAAAAGAAAGTGATGTTACTTTTTTAATATGTATTCCAGGATTATTGCATTGGGCTGTTTTGGAAAAAAAAAGCACAGTACATGCATCAAATAGCACAAATGCTTCAAAAATACACAAGTATTTTCATTTGGATTTCAAGAAACATCAATGATGATTTCAATGCCTCCCTTATATGCTGTGTGAACATAGCCCAAAGATGAGGTCACATCTAATGTTGTCTTTCGGCTTGGACAGTCACAGCGGCAGCGGTGATTTTTCACTGCCCAATTTCAGTGTTTGGAGCCTTGACTTCCGAACCGTGATGTTGTGCAACAGAAGACTGGGGACGATGTCCAAGAGGTGCATCACTGGATCAAACACTGGTTAAGAAGAATGTCATTTGTTCAGATTTCTTACAGCCTTTGCACCATAGATAATCTTAAAGGGGAGTCAGAAAACCCCTATGAGGTTTATGGTATAGAAAAATAAAAATAATACATTTCATAACTTCATTGCTTCTTATCACTACTAAGAATTTACTCAACACAAGTCGTACACTCTGTTACATTAAGGAGACAAGCTGTATGGGTATGTAAATTGTGGAAATAGCAGGTGTCGCTAACATCTGCCGGATAGCATCCTTGAACCTAGAGACCTTGGTAATATCACTCTGGAAGATCACTATGCACCTTAGCCAAGATGTCAGCACCGTTCAACGCTGCATGTCCTGCTAGATGGAAGGAAAACTACAATCTAGAATAACAGCAAGAGGTGCAGAGGCAGACTTCTGCACGGATACATTGTTTGATTGGAAAAAAGTGTGTAGCCATTCATTTAGTATTGCAGGTAAGATTGGACGTCAAGTCTCAAGCCTGGGGCGACAAACAATAGCAACACAAACCATCAGAAAGTGTTTGCAGGACACAAGGCTACGAGCCAGACATCTAGCTACGGGTGTTCCATTGTCCTTAAGGGTATGCTCACGATGTGTTGCAGCGCGTACTGGCCGCCAGCCCCATAGACATATGCTCATATGCTCACATGATGTGTTGCAGCGCATATTCGCCGCAAGTAATTGACATGTCACTTATCTCCCCGCGCGTACAATACGATCGTAATGTACAAGCGGGGAGAGGAGGCGTAATCTATAGTTCTCTGAAAACTATGAATTACCGTAATTTCAGCGCGCATCTCGCCCGTATTAGAGCGCAAATACGAAATTCCCACGTGTGAACATACCCTAAAGGCGATCATGGTGCACAGGAAAACAGAAACTGGAATCGACGTCTATCCTCTTCAGGGATGAGTCCTGCTTTTGTTTCAGATAGTTGGAGATTGGTCTATGTGGGCAACACCATTAAGAGGCCGTCACAAAAGAACTTCTTATGGGTCTTACTTATGTGATTATGGTGAAAAATGGTGTGATGCATGGTATCCAAAAATCTCTAGTCTTAATTTAAGGTACGATAACAGTACTGTATTACATTGATTTAGTTGTAGAACTAGTAGTATTTTGCTTAAATTGTCTTTTTTCAACAGGATACTGCCAGGCCACATGTTTCATGCGCTGCTGTGAGCAGCCTGTATTCCCTAAATGTGTTACCATGACCTGCAGTGTCTCCAGCTTTGTCTTCCATCAAGCACATCTGGAAAATCATTCCTTGGCAATTCCTATGGGAGCTGCCAGAAGCCAAGCTTTATGGTTTGTTGGCCAAGTTCTCTCTTTCAGTTCCTCAGACAACACTTTATAACGTCACTCAGAGCAGGCCAAGGCATGCAAGGGTATGTTCACACGGCGTATTGCGACGTGCATTGTACGTGCCGCAATATGCCGGGTGTTTTAGAAGTACGCGTTGTCCAGCGCGTACTTATAAAGCACAGGGGGGCCCGGCCCTCAGCTGGCCCCATTCACTTCCATTATCAGCGGCGCGAAGAGTGACATGTCACTTCTCTCCCGCAGTGTACAACATGATCATACTGTACCCTGGGGGAGACGGACGTGACTCATAGCTATGAATTACCGTAATTGCGGGGTGCATTTTGGGCGTATTGCAGTGCAAGTACGCCGTATGAACATACCCTAAGCGCGTTTATGTACATGGCGCTCATACTCTATGCTAAATAAACTGAGAGGTTTTAAATGTGCATATCTTTAACATGTATATTGTTTCTGTGAGTTCTGTATTTCCAAGACTATTCCTTCTTGCCGATGCAATTTCAACGTTGGTGAGTGTAGTATTGGAATAGGAATAATACACCTAAAATGATGCATACACAGAACTAAAGGGCCATGAAACCTGTCTAGTGCCAAGGTTTTCTTTGTTGCCCATAGCAACCAATCAAAGCTCCTCCCAGCAACACATAGTTACCATTATCTCAGATTGTTGCATAAGGTACGATAAAACTTTCCCTTTAATTTTTTTTTTGTTCAAAGAAAAAACATAGACAAATCTTATACTCACCCTCGACAAAAACAGGACTAATCCCTACCAAAATAACTGGGCCACCTGCCCTGATATTAATCGTTTGAAGATGTGTTGGTAAATGCATTTTTGGATTACTGTTGGCTAACATATAGTGATCGGTCTTTGATAGTAGCTGTATATTTTCCTTGACCTTTACAACTGTTCAAATCTCTTATTCTTGAATTCATCCTGTTTTTTGTGGAGGGTGAAAACAGGGTTTGTCTTTGTTTTTTCTGAAAACAAAAAAATAAAGGCTATGCTTTATCGTACATTATGCAACATTATTCAATAGTCATTTTGTTGGAGTCGAAGTCGTTAAAAAATGGACCGACCCCAAAAAATATATCATAAATTGGTGTAGTAAGTTCAATGTGGTGCCAAGAACAAGAGGAATTAGGTCTTGCCAGTGCTACTGCTATATGAGATGCAGATGAGGAGTTTAAATATGAAAAGTATTTGAAGCAGGCAAAGTGTTGCCACAGGGGAAAAAGATTCCACTCCCGTAGCAAACAGATTGAGAGCAAGTGAAAAAATTTTCTGAAATATGGTCAAAGAAGTAGAAGAGTTCATCAAAACTGACTGTGGCTGAGGCAATTCCTTTGTACCCTGAGATTGTTAGAGATATTGCCCATGTGGTAACCGCTTTGCCACCAACCCAAGTTAGTGTAGAGAGGCCGTTCTCTAGCCTGGAAATAATGAGATCAGATTTGAGGTCATCTATGAAGGAGGATCTTATAGAGGCGATACTATTTCTCAGAACAAATTCATAGACTCACACAACAAATGTTATAATACAGTACATTTTTGATGAAAACAGTTTTTTCCTCATTTACTGCAGTTTTGCATATTTAAAATGTATTAAAGTTTTTTGTGTTCTGAAGTTGTATGCAATAAATATATTTTATGTTCTACCTCAATAGCTTGATTATTGTATCATAAGGTGATAACAAGCCTGATATTACCATTGCAGTAAAGTTATCACTTAAAAGGGTTTTCCAACGATCTAATGTTGACGTGGGATCCTCCAAAATGGGTACTTAATCACTTTTCTAAATATATGTGATTAAAAAAAAGTGAAGCCTCTGAGAGCCGCAGCCTGACTTAGATGCCCTTAGTTTCCTGACTGTTTATATTAGCTAGGACCAGGAGCTGATCTGGCAAGCTCCTGGCTGCACTTGTGTTGTTTGCACCTCTTATCTGATGGCAGGACACAGGAACGAGCTTTGAAGGGAGGGGGGAGAAAAAAAGCAGTGTTACTGGACATCTGCACTAGCTTTGTTTCTGTGTCAGAGCCTTTCTGCTGTACAGAGAATCCGCTAATTGTAATGTAATTATCTGAGTAAACATGCAGACGCTCCCTGCTCAGGCCTCTCCCTCCCCTCCCGTAATCAGTGAATGCTGCCTGCTCGGAGCTTATCTTTACTCCTGAGTAGATAAGAGGGAGAAAACAAAACACAGAGCTTATCTTTATTCCTGAGCAGATAAGAGGGAGAAAAAACCCGTATAGCTTGTGCACAAGACAGTTATCCTCTGTGGTTTAGCCAAACAGGTTTACTCAACTACAGAGACTGAATATCAGCCTCCAGAGCATGCATGGGAGGTGGAGCGATGACATCACAGAGGAGGCACTTGTTTTTTTAAACACAGAAACAAAACGCCCCTTTTTTCAAGGCTCAAGAGCGGAGCATCAGCCTGTTAGGAGAGGAAATCACTTCTTGGCAAAACCCCTTTAAACATGCGACATGTATGAGGGAGTCGGTGTTATGGAAACTGAGGAGTCCGAGTCAGAGCTTTGGCTTACCGACTCCACTGCCCTGCTAATAAGTTATACCTTAAAAAACAGATTACACTTTTTCGGTTTAATTTTCTTATATTTGTGTTCTTCAGCCATCCTCATCACTACTGCTCCATGCATCTTGAAATGCAGGATGAAGATGTGCCTGTGATTTTTCATTGTCATCATCAGGAAGAGGTTCCCGTACTGATGGAACCCATGCTAAAACATTACAGTCTTTACTGCCACTGTAAAGCTCCTGGAAGTGAGGCTGAAACACACAACAATTCACGTCATTGTAGTGCCCCCTCAGTTCACTTATCTTCTCCCCAGAGTGGATGGTATACAAAACGATCATATCGTCATATGGTACAAACACAAACTCTGGGCTGCAACCAAGTGACACTGTAAACTTGACACCTTTTCTACTGTCATTGGAAACTTTGCCATAATTGACCAGAGTATTTTCCCCTGTTGCGCTGTTCCACAGGCGCATCCTGTCATCTGTGCCGACAGTCAGTAGATGAAGACCATCACTTGTAAAGCATAAGCCATTCACTCTTCCATTGTGGGCAGTGTTTGTAGCCTCTGATGAAGATTTGGACTTTTCTCCATTTTGTTGGTCCAGTGTTATTAGACAACCAGTTGCTTTGCGGACATCCCACAGTTTGACCCTGCTGTCGGCGCTTGCTGTGGCCAGAATATAGTCATACCTTGGAGACCAGCAGACAGAGAGGACTTCCCCTCTATGGCCCTGCAGTATGTGTGTACTGGAGCCAGACTTCAAGTCACATAGCTGCACTTTGGGGTTTTTTGTCCCAACTGCTATCAAGCTGTGTTTAGTTGCCAATGGAGACATGTGGTGGCTGTAAACATTGCCATCGAACTGAAAGACTTCTGCTAGCTGCAATGAATTTGTGTCCCATATTTTGAGAGTCTTGTCAAATGAACTGGATGTAAACATGCCCGTGTCATGGGGGTACCACTGAACCGTCTCAACACTAAACTTATGCACATCAGAGTGACCTTTGCCTACTTTACACAGTGCTTTACACGTATAGGGAGGCGTCCGACCCAAACTTTCAAGGTCATAAAGAACAATGATCCCATCTGCACCACCAGACAGCATATAACGTCCTTCCACCGGTTCTATATCCAGAGTGTTAACTCCATTTTCATGCATTAGTTCCACATCTCGGTCTTTGTTTAAATCTAAGCTCAGCACTCTTCGTGTTGATTCTGCCCGTCGGAGGCGAACGGGGCTGTCTAAGCCGCAGACTCTGGACCACACATATCCTAACATTCTTCTAATAATGTCATTCAATAAAACAGAGGACAAAAGACTGATACATGTCAAGCTACGTAGGAGTAAACGAGCAGCAGAGGATGGTGCACTCAGACATCAGGTTCTGGCTGTACCCTGCCGAAAAAAAAAAAAAAAAAAAGAACAGGAGTTTAGAAGTGTACAAGATCAGCACCTGGACAGATGTGATACAGAATGTAGTCATCCTCAACCTAGCAGCTCCTAAGCATACTGGGCCTCCTAGAAGAAGTCTCCCAAAAGTACCAGCATTTCATTGGAACCCATCTGTAGACTCCTAATGCCTCATTCACATTACGTTTTTGGTCTGAGACCAGAATACCTTTACAATGGTACTGAAATGTATTTGGTGATATTCCTGAAATACTGTGGTGGGCCTATACAGAAGAAGACAGAAAACATAGTGTCTTTAAAGGGAATCTGTCGCCAATTTATTTATTTTACTTATTAAATCAAGCCAATGATCCATATTCTTTTCCTCTTCGCCGTTTTTATTTCCTGATTGTAGATTTCTCTATTCGGCCGTCTATATATGATTGTGGGGAAGACATTCTTGCTTGCACTGCTTCAAAAGCAGTCAGAGAGATACTTTACAGCGGCTTCATGCCCATAGGAGCCTTAAGACAGATTCTGTCCCATAGACTTGTATAGTAGAGTTTTCACTGTGCAGGGAGGGGAGAGGGGGAGCTGTGACATCTCCTCTTGTGACTGGTGGATCCTGTGTTATCTGTACACAATGGTGTCTCCTTTCAGTGTGACCCTGCTTTTACTGATAATGAGCAGACACTGAAAATCTCCCTGTACAGAATAGGAAGTGTCAGACGATTATTAGGCCTAGTGGCCAAAGTGAAAACTGCAGGACTTAAGAATTATTACAAAAATACTGAAAGTGATATGGAAAATAAAAAAAACATAACCAAAAATTCCTAAAAATGTGAGTTAAACAATAAGTAATTTTTTGAGGACACTTTCCCTTTAAGACTGTGTTTGCGCTATTTCCTAGTAATCTACACTATATGTGTGGAAGCATAAAATACATACCTAAGGGAAATAGAGCAAACATCCCAAAAGAGATTCTTTATGCCTTGTCCTTCCCTATGGGCCAACCGTGATATTCAATGGATACTACTGACAGACAGCAAAACACTGTGTGAACGACCCCTTTAATAGTCCAAATGTAGTCTACTTTTCTTGTGGGACAGAAAAGTATGGAAGTACGTTATTCTATCCCATAAATAAGTGGCCGTTCACATTTCATTCTTGACCTTCTGCGATATTCCTCAGGATACCATAATAAATGGGACCCTGACTTAGACCCCAGTGGAGCCATAGAGAATATTAATGAAGAGGTAGTCTTATCAGGACAAGTTTGCTCTATTAGCAGAACATAAAAGCATGCTAGACTCCGCTCTTCTATCTGGCTCAGAAAGCGTGTCCGTTGTAATCCTCATAGGACTACGTTTGCTGTATTATTCTCTCTGGCTCCACCACGGTATGCCTCGGGGTACTGTTTATCACTGTATATGATGGATACTATGGAAGAAGTTAGGTCCCATTCACATCACATTTTTTTTTTTTTTTTTATCTCTGTCACTTCCTGGTTAGACTGTTTGTAATTAGGATAGGAGCTCAGTGCATTCACTCCCTGTATTCAACTCTGTGTTTTCAGCCTGCTTATTAGTTTAGATTAGTTTAGAAGCTTCTCTGAAACTGTTAGCAGGAGATTTATCTAAAGTAAACAGCAGTAATTAGTCTTTTGTCTGAAAGATCAGATAACACACATGCTCTCTCTCTGGCTGCTGGGATCTGTGTGATGACATTACTCCCTGCTATCATATAGAACAAACAGCAGGGGAGAAAAGAGTACACAGGTCGGTCACTGGGGGAACCAAATAGAGCCAGGAAGGTGATAAAATCACTTGTAGCGCCTTAACAAAAAACATGAACAAAGCAATGTATTTGGAAAATGTCTTCATTTAGTGTTCACTACATTTTGAAAGCTATTCTTTGTAGCGAGACAACCTCTTTAATGATCAGCTAAATGTTTTAGTTTTTGCCTCCTTGTATTTCAATAGTCTTAACTTTATTTTTTCAATTACACAGTTGTATGATGACTATTGATTTGATGAAGAAGTATTTTTGGGGGTGTAGTTTGAGTTTTAATATAAATTACTGCTGAATTTTTTTTTCACTTTTTTTGCAGCGTGAAAATAAGTGTTTTTCTTAATTTGTTTTTTTAAATGATTTTCTACACCATTCAAACTAAATAACCTGTTAGATTAAAGGGCTTTTGCCACCATGTAATGTTGACGTGGGAACCTCCAAAATGGGTATTTAATCACTTTTCTAAATATATGTGATTAAAAAAAAGTGAAAACTCAGAGCTACAGCATTTCTCAACCCCCCTTGGTTACCACAAAGCTTCCCCTAGTCACGACCCAGGAGCTGAAAGGCTGCGCTTGCGTGAATCACTTCTTATCTGATGACAGGCAGAATGAATGGACTTTTAAGGCACCGGGTAGCAATATGTTTTCTTTTGTATACAGAATAACTAGCTGTAGTGTTATTAGATCCCTGCTTTATCTGATGAAGAAGCTTTCAATCTGCTGTTTAGAATAGGTGTTCTCTTTTGTATACAGAATTCACAAGTTATAGTTTGATTATTTGAGTGAACATGTCATAGGATCCGTTATGCAGGCTCTGTGCTCTGGCTGTGTGCGTCTCTGTCAGCTCGTGATTTGTTTACATTACATAAGCTGCTTAGCAGATAAGGTTTCTCCTGACAGTGCAGTGTATGAGCCAATGTCTTGCTGCATTGAATCCACTGTTGTACTGTTTATTAGTTCACTTAAATTTTGAGACGCTCCCTTGGATTCCTCACTCCCCCGCCCCTCTCCCTCTCTCCCCTGCAGCTTCATGACTCAGCGTGATTTGTTTACATCTTGCTCTCATACTGAACGGAGGTCAGTACTTGGTCTGGTGGCAAATCCCCTTTAATTCTGCAGATTAATACGGTGGTGTGGATACCTAATATGAGTAGTTTTTTTATGTGTTTTGTATAATAATTTTTTTTATTCAATATTTTTATTTCTATTTTTCTATTTAAAACCTAGTAATGTATTACAAAACTCCTAGTTAATACCTTACATTCTATGTCAGTATGACACATTGTGTCCTGACAGCAGGTTTGCTATACAGACAGCTCTGGGGCCACTCTAAGTCCCCAGGGGCTCTATCAGGCATTTGATATCTTGTTGACCCGATGGAACAGGGGAATGCCCTGTGATTATGCCGCCGCCATGGAACGCGGCAAACAATGGGGAAAAGAGGCTTCCTTTGGTCTCTGCTGTTCTTAGAGATTGCTCTAGGACCTGAGCTGTTAACTACAGCTCTGTTCCTGGTGCAGTTATGGTGCTGGGAGCCGCAAATCATCTTTTGGCATCGCTGCAGACAGAAGGCATGTACTGTGAAAAGACACTGGCCGGCTGTTAAGGGGTTAACTTATACGGATACATTTGAAACCCAAAAAAAGTTTACAAATTTTGCATCTACCTCCATTTTATAATGTACACGTTAAATATGTGCATCCTTGGCATCCCTTCTCTTATTGGCTGTAAACAGATTTCTCTAACATTTCATTTTGTTGCTAGCAAAGAATTTGCTTACTTTTTTTTTCTAATATTACAGACAACAAAAATATATCCATTTTAACATATTCAAATAGCGAGCTTTCCATCTGTATACTGTTCCCATTGACACTCATATTAAATAAACCTATATTCACATGCGTGAGCTTGTTGTGAAAAAGGGCAAATATAAATAGGAGTCCAGGTTTTATCATCCTTTACAAAACTAATGTATAAAGCCATAAAGGAAGCACTGTTAGATTAGGTTTTCCCCATTATGTTCTGTGGATCCATCGTGCTATACAGCTGAATACCTTTCAAAGGCTCTTCAAATGTATACACTCAGTGGATGGCAAAAACAGGATGTGCACATTGCGAGGCTTAGTGCACACTGCATTTTTTTTTCCTGACACCATGCATTAACATCTGCACCGACTCATACAGGTGGACGGATGCGCAATGTACATTGACAAAGGACCTGATTTATAAAAACTGTCTAACAGTAAGACTGTCTTAGTTGCCCAATCAGGGCTTAGCTTTCATTTCTCCACAGCTGTTTAAAAAATAAAAGCTGAGCTTTGATTGGTTGCCATGGGCAACTAAGACAGTCTTACTGTTAGACAGTTTTGATAAATCAAGCCCATAGTGTCCATTTTTACACTTTCCGTCAAAAATGTACTTCATTTTAAACAGTTGGAGGATACAGGGCTGTGCTTTTTCAAGTTGGAAAAAAAACATACATTACAATGTACATTTTTTAAAATATGTCAACAGAGAAAGTATCATAGTGTATGTGCCCATGTAGTAAACGTATATGTTTGTATCCATCATAAAAAAATAAACTTATCCAATCAAATTTCAAGGAAAAACGGGCGACAGCCAATAGAAAAGCTAGTTAAGAGGCAAAAAAAAAAAAAAAAAAAAAAGACGTCAAACGTCTGCTCAAAACAGTGCACAAGTGGCATACGTTTAATGTACACGCGTTTTGACGTATGGTGAAATGCAGTATGCACTTAGCCTAAAACATATACCACTGTAAAACAGGGCGACCATAATTAACCCCTTACCAAATCTGACGTATGTTATAGTGTCAGTAAGGGCATTTACAGCAAGATCGCACTACACAGCTGGTGGGTGCCTGCTGCTAACTGCAGCTGACCACTGCCGGCAACAACACGGGATGGAGCCGGCTCCATCCGGTGCTGTTTAACCCATTAGACGCTGCAGCGTCTAAATAAATGAGAAACGGTGCCGCGCACTGTTCCTCATTGCGATTGGGACCCCTGTGGTGAGATCTTGTGGTCCCGTGGCAGATGGAAGCCTTGTGAAGGATTCCATCTCCACCATGTATTTCATTTTACTAGTTCCTGTCCCAGACAGGAGGTAGTA
Organism: Phyllomedusa bahiana; assembly: GCA_025379985.1. Classification (NCBI taxonomy): domain Eukaryota; kingdom Metazoa; phylum Chordata; class Amphibia; order Anura; family Hylidae; genus Phyllomedusa; species Phyllomedusa bahiana. The sequence goes on along the minus strand of JAODAL010008651.1, from coordinate 33,584 downwards.
AAACTGCCATCTTTGTACACCCTAATGCATTTTCTATACAATGCATTAGGCTGTATAAATGATCGCGTCCCCTAGTGGAAAAGCAACCTAGAGGGACTCAATGTTAAAGTATAATTAAAAGAAAAAAAAAATACAAATAAAAGACATAAAATAATAAGTTAGCCATGTTTGGTATCCCCGTGTCCAAAAATATTCGATTAAAATATAACATCAATTTTCCTGTAAGAAGAATACAGAAGAAGAAAAAAATTAAAAACCGTAAAATTGTTTTTTTTTTTTGGTCAATCCACATCCCATAAAAATAGAACTAAAGTGATCCAAAAAGTTGCATGCATTCCAAACTGTCCAGTCTATTGGTGGAAGTGCAAACAAACCAAAACACAATGAAAAACCTACATGTTTGGTGTTGTCAGATTCGTATGAAGCTGTAGAATACAGAGAACTTCATTTATACCGGAGAGTGACTGCTGTAAAAAAAACCCCCAAAAAAACCAAACAACAACCCGTAAACATGTCGCAAGTACATTTTTTGCACATTTTACCCCACTTAGTATTCTTTTGTGATTTCCCTGTATATTCTATGGTACGGTGAATTGCACCATTAGAAAGTACAGCTTGTTCCACAAAATACATATATCTATGTAGGTGAAAAAATAAAAAAAAGTAATGGTTCTGGGAAGGCAGAGAGGGAAAAACGTGTCAACCAAAAAAAACCCACAAGGTCCTTAAGGGGTTAAAGCCTATTGCTACACAGAAGAATGTGTGTAAATACATTCTCAGGTCTCATTCACACCTGGATGGATCCCCGGGTCTCAGTCACACCTGGGTGGAGCCCCGGGTCTCAGTCACACCTGGGTGGATCCCAGGGTCTCAGTCACTCCTGGGTGGAGCCCCGGATCCCCAGTCACACCTGGGTGGAGCCCCGACTCCCCCAGTCACACCTGGGTGGAGCCCCGGATCCCCAGTCACAACCTGGGTGGATCCCCGGATCCCCAGTCACACACATGGTGGATCCCCGGTATCCCCAGTCACACCTGGATGGATCCCCGGATACCCCAGTCACACTGGATGGATCCCCGGATCCTCATTCACACCTGGATGGATCCCCGGTTCCCCTGTCACACCGGGATGGATGCCCGGTTTCCCAGTCACACCTGGATGGATCCCCGGATCCCCAGTCACACCTGGATGGATCCCCGGATCCCCAGTCACACCTGGATGGATCCCCGGATCCCAGTCACACCTGGATGGATCCCCGGATCCCCAGTCACACCTGGGTGGATCCCCGGATCCCCCGCACACCTGGATGGATCCCCGGATCCCCAGTCCACACCGGATGGATCCCCGGATCCCCAGTCCACACCTGGATGGTCCCCCGGATCCCAGTCACACCTTGGATGGATCCCCGGATCCCCAGTCACACCTGGATGGATCCCCGGATCCCAGTCACACCTGGATGGATCCCCGGATCCCCAGTCCCCACCTGATTTGGGTCCCCCGGATCCCCAGTCACACCTGGATGGATCCCCGGGTTCCCCCGTCACACCGGATGGATCCCCGGATCCCCAGTCACACCTGGATGGATCCCCGGATCCCCAGTCACACCTGGATGGATCCCCGGCTCCCCAGTCACACCTGGCGGCCTCCCCAGTCACACCTGGATGCCTCCCCAGTCACACCTGGATGCCTCCCCAGTCACACCTGGATGCCTCCCCAGTCACACCTGGATGGAGTCTCAGGTCTCGGTCACACCTGGATGCATCCTCAGTTCTCGGTCTCACCTGGTTGGATCCTCAGTTCTCTGTCACACCTGGATGCAGCCTCAGGTCTCGGTCACACCTGGATGCATCCTCAGGTCTCGGTCACACCGGGGAGGGCATCCTCAGGTCTCGGTCACACCTGGATGGAGTCTCAGTCACACCTGGATGGAGTCTCAGGACTCAGTCACACCTGGATGGAGTCTCAGGTCTCAGTCACACCTGGATGGAGTCTCGGTCCAGTCACACCCTGGATGGAGTCTCAGGTCCAGTCACACCTGGATGGAGTCTCAGGTCTCGGTCACACCTGGATGGAGTCCTCGGTCCGTCACACCTGGATGGAGTCCACGGATCCTCGGTCACACCTGGATGCATCCTCAGGTCCTCGGTCACATCTGGATGCATCCCCAGGTCTCGGTCACATCTGGATGCATCCCCCAGGTCTCGGTCACACTGGATGCATCCTCAGGTCTCGGTCACATCTGGATGGATTATCAGTCACATCTGGATGTAGTCTCAGTCACATCTGGATGGAGTCTCAGTCACACCTGGATGGAGCCTCAGTCACACCTGGATGGAGCCTCAGTCACACCTGGATGGAGCCTCAGTCACACCTGGATGGAGTCTCCAGTCACACCTGGATGGAGTCCCAGGATCTCGGTCACACTGGATGGAGTCTCGGTCACATCTGGATGGACGTCCCGGTCACACTGGATGGATCTCGGTCACATCTGGATGGAGTCTCGGTCACACCTGGATGGAGTCTCGGTCACACCTGGATGGAGTCTCGGTCACACCTGGATGCAGCCTCGGTCACACCTGGATGCAGCCTCGGTCACACCTGGATGGAGTCTCAGGTCTCGGACACATCTGGATGGAGTCTCAGGTCTCGGTCACATCTGGATGCATCCTCAGGTCTCGGTCACACCTGGATGCATCCTCAGGTCTCGGTCACACCTGGATGCATCCTCAGGTCTCGGTCACACCTGGATGCATCCTCAGGTCTCGGTCACACCTGGATGCATCCTCAGGTCTCGGTCACACCTGGATGGAGTCTCAGGTCTCGGTCACACCTGGATGGAGTCTCAGTCACACCTGGATGGAGTCTCAGTCACACTGGATGGAGTCTAGATACACCTGAGGAGTCTCGTCCACCTGGATGGAGTCTCAGTCACACTGGATGGAGTCTCAGTCACAACCTGGTTTGGAGTCTCGTCACACCTGGATGGAGTCTCAGTCACACTGGATGGAGTCTCAGTCACATCTGGATGAGTCCTCAGGTCTCGGTCACATCTGGATGGAGTCTCAGGTCTCGGTCACATCTGGATGGGTCTCAGTCTCTGGTCACATCTGGATGGAGTTCAGTCTCGGTCACATCTGGATGCATCCTCAGGTCTCAGTCACATCTGGATGGAGTCTCAGTCAAAATCTGGATGAGTCTCGTCACATGGATGAGTCTCGTCACATCTGGATGGAGTCTCGTCACATCGGTGGAGTCTCAGTCACACCTGGATGGAGTCTCGTCACACCTGGATGGAGTCTCAGTCACACCTGGATGGAGTCTCAGTCACACCTGGATGGAGTCTCAGGTCTCAGTCACACCTGGATGGAGTCTCAGGTCTCAGTCACACCTGGATGGAGTCTCAGGTCTCAGTCACACCTGGATGGAGTCTCAGGTCTCGGTCACACCTGGATGGAGTCTCAGGTCTCGGTCACACCTGGATGCATCCTCAGGTCTCGGCCACACCTGGATGCATCCTCAGGTCTCGGTCACACCTGGATGCATCCTCAGGTCTCGGTCACACCTGGATGCATCCTCAGGTCTCGGTCACACCTGGATGCATCCTCAGGTCTCGGTCACACCTGGATGCATCCTCAGGTCTCGGTCACACCTGGATGCATCCTCAGGTCTCGGTCACACCTGGATGCATCCTCAGGTCTCGGTCACACCTGGATGCATCCTCAGGTCTCGGTCACACCTGGATGATCCTCAGGTCTCGGTCACACTGGATGGCATCCTCAGGTCTCGGTCACACCTGGATGGAGTCTCAGGTCTCGGTCACACCTGGATGGAGTCTCAGGTCTCGGTCACACCTGGATGGAGTCTCAGTCACACCTGGATGGAGTCTCAGTCACACCTGGATGGAGTCTCAGTCACATCTGGATGGAGTCTCAGTCACATCTGGATGGAGTCTCAGTCACATCTGGATGCATCCTCTGTCACATCTGGATGCATCCTCTGTCACATCTGGATGCATCCTCGGTCACATCTGGATGCTTCCTCGGTCACTTCTGGATGCATCCTCGGTCACATCTGGATGCATCCTCAGGTCTCGGTCACATCTGGATGCATCCACAGGTCTCAGTCACATCTGGATGCATCCACAGGTCTCGGTCACATCTGGATGCATCCTCAGGTCTCGGTCACATCTGGATGCATCCTCAGGTCTCGGTCACATCTGGATGCATCCTCAGGTCTCGGTCACATCTGGATGCATCCTCAGGTCTCGGTCACATCTGGATGCATCCTCAGGTCTCAGTCACATCTGGATGCATCCTCAGGTCTCAGTCACATCTGGATGCATCCTCAGGTCTCAGTCACATCTGGATGCATCCTCAGGTCTCAGTCACATCTGGATGCATCCTCAGGTCTCAGTCACATTTGGATGCATCCTCAGGTCTCAGTCACATCTGGATGGATACTCAGTCAAAACTGGATGGAGCCTCAGTCACATCTGGATGGAGTCTCGGTCACATCTGGATGGAGTCTCGGTCACATCTGGATGCATCCTCAGGTCTCGGTCACATCTGGATGCATCCACAGGTCTCAGTCACATCTGGATGCATCCACAGGTCTCAGTCACATCTGGATGCATCCACAGGTCTCAGTCACATCTGGATGCATCCACAGGTCTCAGTCACATCTGGATGCATCCACAGGTCTCAGTCACATCTGGATGCATCCACAGGTCTCAGTCACACCTGGATGGAGTCTCAGGTCTCAGTCACATTTGGATGGATCCTCAGGTCTCAGTCACATTTGGATGGATCCTCAGGTCTCAGTCACATCTGGATGCATCCTCAGGTCTCGGTCACATCTGGATGCATCCTCAGGTCTCGGTCACATCTGGATGGAGTCTCAGGTCTTGTTCACATCTGGATGGAGTCTCAGGTCTCACTCACATCCGGATGGATTCTCAGGTCTCAGTCACATCTGGATGGAGTCTCAGGTCTCGGTCACATCTGGATGGAGTCTCAGGTCTCAGTCACATCTGGATGGAGTCTCAGGTCTCGGTCACATCTGGATGCATCCTCAGGTCTCGGTCACATCTGGATGGAGTCTCAGGTCTCGTTCACATCCGGATGGATTCTCAGGTCTCGTTCACACCTTGTTTCTATCTAACCAGGCGGATCCCATACTGAGACCAGAGAATTCTATAGCGAACACAGACGTCTAGATTGGCCTCCATCTGCCCTATGGACGGAGTGTAACCGCTTTGTGGGTCAGACACAAAGCAGAACAGACTGCACTGTAGTGTCTACTGCAGGAACCGTATGGAGCCCTATAGAACTCTACGACCCCGCTGTCTTTACAGTGGGGTGAAAACAGAATGTGAATGGGGCTTTATACAGACACTGGATTGGAGACCTAATGTGACCCGCACTGCCCCCGCACAGGACAGGGAGGCCATTGCCTGACACGCCAGTGATATCACCTGCAGAAGCCGCAGCACAGCACGAGCTCCCTCCACGCTTATACGGATAACAGACCGCCGAGTCTTCTCTATTACCGCTTCCGGCTCTGGCGGATGACATCACTAACTCTGCGACGAGACAGCACTAGTTGTTGCCGAGCGACTGACGTCATCCCGGCGCGCCCTCTCTCCTCCGTGCTTGTGTCTCTCCGCGAGCACCTTCCGCCAAGTGTGCGTGTGCCAGTGAGTGCTCCGGCCCCGGGCGGACCCGTGTGGACACGTGACCCGAGCAGGTGACCCGCAGCCCGCGCTCCCCGGTACCGGCCGCAGCCGCAGGGTGTGTATGTGCCTGGAGCAGCCGCACGCTGTGTACGTGCCTGTGTAGAACTGTGTAGTGACTGAGGCTTGTGTACGTTACGCCAGCCGTCCCCGACCTGTGGCTGGATTACAGCTCCCAGCATCCTCCTACCTGTTGGGTGTGTGACTTGTAAGGAGCCGCTGCGTGCGGGTCAGGGCGGTACAGTGGAGAATCTGTGTGTGTTGTGCAGATTACTCTCATCGGGGACCCGCACATTCAGCAGGAGAGCTGGTGCACTGGCTGCACTCCACACCGGGGAGAGGAGCCTGACACCTGCTCGGCACATCTGTCCTCTCTGCAGCCATGGACGGCGGATACTGCTGGTTATAGTGAGGTCCATACTGTGACATATAGGAGCGGTGGTGTCTGCTCTTCCTGTGTGTAGGGACTGAGTGAGGTCCATACTGTGACATATAGGAGCGGTGGTGTCTCCTCTTCCTGTGTGTAGGGACTGAGTGATGTCCATACTGTGACATATTGGAGCCGTGGTGTCTCCTCTTCGTGTGCGTAGGGGCTGAGTGAGGTCCATACTGTGACATATAGGAGAGGTGGTGTCTGCTCTTCCTGTGTGTAGGGACTGAGTATCCATACTGTGACATATAGGAGAGGTGATGTCTGCTCTTCCTGTGTGTAGGGACTGAGTGAGATCCATACTGTGACATATAGGAGCGGTGGTGTCTGCTCTTCCTGTGTGTAGGGACTGAGTGAGGTCCATACTGTGACATATAGGAGCGGTGGTGTCTCTGCTCTTCCTGTGTGTAGGGACTGAGTGAGGTCCATACTGTGACATATAGGAGCGGTGGTGTCTGCTCTTCCTGTGTGTAGGGGCTGAGTGAGGTCCATACTGTGACATATGGGAGCGGTGGTGTCTCCTCTTCCTGTGTGTAGGGACTGAGTGAGGTCCATACTGTGACATATAGGAGCGGTGGTGTCCCTGCTCTTCCTGTGTGTAGGGACTGAGTGAGGTCCATACTGTGACATATAGGAGCGGTGGTGTCTGCTCTTCCTGTGTGTAGGGACTGAGTGAGGTCCATACTGTGACATATAGGAGCGGTGGTGTCTGCTCTTCCTGTGTGTAGGGGCTGAGTGAGGTCCATACTGTGACATATAGGAGCGGTGGTGGCTCTGCTCTTCCTGTGTGTAGGGGCTGAGTGAGGTCCATACTGTGACATATAGGAGCGGTGGTGTCTGATCTTCATGTGAGATATAGGAGCGGTGGTGTCTCCTCTTCCTGTGTGTAGGGGCTGATTGAGGTAAATACTGTGACATATAGTAGCGGTGGTGGCTGCTCTTCCTGTGTGTTGGGGCTGAGTGAGGTCCATACTGTGACATATAGGAGCGGTGGTGTCTCCTCTTCCTGTGTGTAGGGGCTGAGTGAGGTCCATACTGTGACATATAGGAGCCGTGGTGTCTCCTCTTCCTGTGTGTAGGGACTGAGTGAGGTCCATACTGTGACATATAGGAGCGGTGGTGGCTGTGCTCTTCCTGTGTGTAAGGACTGAGTGAGGTCTATACTGTGACATATAGGAGCGGTGGTGTCACAGCTATAACTGTGTGTCGGGGCTGAGTGAGGTCCATACTGTGACATATAGGAGCGGTGGTGTCTGCTCTTCCTGTGTGTGGGCTGAGTGAGGTCCATACTGTGACATATAGGAGTGGGGGTGTCTCTGCTCTTCCTGTGTGTAGTGAGTGAGTGAGGTCCATACTGTGACATATAGGAGCGGTGGTGTCTGCTCTTCCGTTGTAGGGACTGAGTGAGGTCCATACTGTGACATATAGGAGCGGTGGTGTCTGCTCTTCCTGTGTGTAGGGGCTGAGTGAGGTCCATACTGTGACATATAGGAGCGGTGGTGGCTGTGCTCTTCCTGTGTGTAAGGACTGAGTGAGGTCTATACTGTGACATATAGGAGCGGTGGTGTCTCTGCTCTTCCTGTGTGTAGGGGCTGAGTGAGGTCCATACTGTGACATTTAGGAGAGCTGGTGTCTGCTCTTCCTGTGTGTAGGGACTGAGTGAGGTCCATACTGTGACATATAGGAGCGGTGGTGTCTCTGCTCTTCCTGTGTGTAGGGACTGAGTGAGGTCCATACTGTGACATATAGGGGGGTCGGTGGTAGGGCTGGGGGGTTCCCTGCTCTCCCTGTGTGTAGGGACTGAGTGAGGTCCATACTGTGACATATAGGAGCGGTGGTGTCTCTGCTCTTCCTGTGTATAGGGGCTGAGTGAGGTGCATACTGTGACATATAGGAGCCGTGGTGTCTCCTTTTCCTGTGTGTAGGGACTGAGTGAGGTCCATACTGTGACATATAGGAGCGGTGGTGTCTGCTCTTCCTGTGTGTAGGGACTGAGTGAGGTCCATACTGTGACATATAGGAGCGGTGGGGGTGTCCTGCTCTTCTGTGTGTAGGGACTGAGTGATGTCCATACTGTGACATATAGGAACCGTGGTGTCTCCTTTTCCTGTGTGTAGGGTCTGAGTGAGGTCCATACTGTGACATATAGGAGCGGTGGTGTCTCCTCTTCCTGTGTGTAGGGACTGAGTGAGGTCCATACTGTGACATATAGGAGCGGTGGTGGCTGCTCTTCCTGTGTGTATGGACTGAGTGAGGTCCATACTGTGACATATAGGAGCGGTGGTGTCTCCTCTTCCTTTGTGTAGGGACTGAGTGAGGTCCATACTGTGACATATAGGAGCGGTGGTGGCTGTGCTCTTCCTGTGTGTAGGGGCTGAGTGAGGTCCATACTGTGACATATAGGAGCGGTGGTGGCTGTGCTCTTCCTGTGTGTAGGGGCTGAGTGAGGTCCATACTGTGACATATAGGAGCGGTGGTGTCTGCTCTTCCTGTGTGTAGGGACTGAGTGAGGTCCATACTGTGACATATAGGAGCGGTGGTGTCTCTGCTCTTCCTGTGTGTAGGGACTGAGTGAGGACCATACTGTGACATATAGGAGCGGTGGTGTCTGCTCTTCCTGTGTGTAGGGGCTGAGTGAGGTCCATACTGTGACATATAGGAGCGGTGGTGTCTGCTCTTCCTGTGTGTAGGGGCTGAGTGAGGTCCATACTGTGACATATAGGAGCGGTGGTGTCCCTGCTCTTCCTGTGTGTAGGGACTGAGTGAGGTCCATACTGTGACATATAGGAGTGGTGGTGTCTCCTCTTCCTGTGTGTAGGGACTGAGTGAGGTCCATACTGTGACATATAGGAGAGGTGGTGTCTCCTCTTCCTGTGTGTAGGTTCTTAGTGAGTTCAATACTGTGACATATAGGAGCGGTGGAGTCTGCTCTTCCTGTGTGTAGGGACTGAGTGAGGTCCATACTGTGACATATAGGAGCGGTGGTGTCTGCTCTTCCTGTGTGTAGGGACTGAGTGAGGTCCATACTGTGACATATAGGAGCGGTGGTGTCTCCTCTTCCTGTGTGTAGGGACTGAGTGAGGTCCATACTGTGACATATAGGAGCGGTGGTGTCTGCTCTTCCTGTGTGTAGGGGCTGAGTGAGGTCCATACTGTGACGGTGGTGTCTGCTCTTCCTGTGTGTAGGGACTGAGTGAGGTCCATACTGTGACATATAGGAGCGGTGGTGGCTGTGCTCTTCCTGTGTGTAGGGGCTGAGTGAGGTCCATACTGTGACATATAGGAGCGGTGGTGTCTCCTCTTCCTGTGTGTAGGGACTGAGTGAGGTCCATACTGTGACATATAGGAGCGGTGGTGTCTCTGCTCTTCCTGTGTGTAGGGACTGAGTGAGGTCCATACTGTGACATATAGGAGTGGTGGTGTCCCTGCTCTTCCTGTGTGTAGGGACTGAGTGAGGTCCATACTGTGACATATAGGAGCGGTGGTGTCTCTGCTCTTCCTGTGTGTAGGGACTGAGTGAGGTCCATACTGTGACATATAGGAGCGGTGGTGGCTGTGCTCTTCCTGTGTGTAGGGGCTGAGTGAGGTCCATACTGTGACATATAGGAGCGGTGGTGTCTGCTCTTCCTGTGTGTAGGGACTGAGTGAGGTCCATACTGTGACATATAGGAGCGGTGGTGTCTCTGCTCTTCCTGTGTGTAGGGACTGAGTGAGGTCCATACTGTGACATATAGGAGCGGTGGTGTCTGCTCTTCCTGTGTGTAGGGACTGAGTGAGGTCCATACTGTGACATATGGGAGCGGTGGTGTCTGCTCTTCCTGTGTGTAGGGACTGAGTGAGGTCCATACTGTGACATATAGGAGCGGTGGTGTCTCTGCTCTTCCTGTGTGTAGGGCTGAGTGAGGTCCATACTGTGACCGACTTTACATGTTTAGGGCGTGGGAGGAGAGGGTGTCTACTGGGTAGGACTGGTGAGTCAACCATGGGTTGCCTCTCTTTGTGGGGACTTGTGAGGCCGTGCGGGGCGTTTCTTGTGTAGGTGAGTATCCATCGGAATATGGAGCGGTGGTGTCTGCTCTCGGGGGCTGATGGCCATAGTCTTGAGCTGTGTGCTTCTGTGTGATAGTGAGTCCTACTGTGCATTGGAGGTGGTCTGCCTTCTGTGGTAGGCTGAGTGAGTCATACGTGACATATAGGAGGTGGGCTCCTCTTATGTGTGTGGGATGATGAGGTCCATACTGATATGGAGGGTGTGTCGCCTTCCTTTGTAGGGACAGGACAAGTGTCTCTGTAGTGTGACAATGTGAAAAGGGTGTGTCCCTTCTTGGACTAGTGAGATATAAATGACTGGCTTGCTCTTGTTAGATATGAGAATGTGAAGGGTTGTTCCTGTGTGTGGCTGAGTGAGGTCTCTGACATATGGGGTGGCTCTCTTCTGTGTTAGGTGGTGAGTCCAACTGTGAGTGTGTCTGCTCTTCTGTTGTGGCTGTGAGGTCCTATGTGACATATAGGAGTGGGTCTTTCGTGTGTAGGATGAGTGAGTCCATATGTGAATTGGGGTGGCTCTCTCCTGTTGTGGATGATGTCATACGTGATGGAGGGTGGGCTGCTCCTGTGTTAGGTGAGTGGTCCTACGTGATGACGTGGTTCTCTCTGTTGTAGGCTGAGGAGGTCCATCGTGACAATAGAGGGTGGTCTGCTCTTCCTGTTAGGGCTGGTGAGGTCTACTTGCATAGGAGTGGGTCTCTCCTGGTGTAGGCTGATGAGTCCTACTGGACATTAGGAGCGGGTTCCTTTCCTTGTGAGGGAGTGAGGTCTTTGAATGAGGTGTGTCCCTTCTTTTGGAGGGAGGTCAACTGTATATGAGCTGTGTTCTCTCTGTGGGGGGAGTGAGTCCATACTGTGAAATGGAGGTGGGTCTCTCTTCGTGTGGCAGGAGCCTCTGTGAATATAGCGGTGTGCTGCCTTCCGGTTAGGTGTAGGTCTATGTGAATATAGAGCGTGGTGCTTCCTGGTGTGGTGTGGGTCATACGTATATAGGAGCGGTGGGTCTTTCTGTGTGTAGGGCTGTGAGGTCATATGGACATTTCTTTCGGAGGTAGGTCTCTGTGTAGAGATGGTCACTGTGACAAGAGCGTGGTCTCTTCTGTGTGTAGGGCAGGAGTCATACTGGAAAGTGGTGTTGTTTCCGTGGTAGATGGCAACGGACATAAGGAGGGGTGGAGGTGGCTGTGCTTCGTTCTGTGTGTAGCGAGTATCCACGTGAATTGGAGGTGGGTTGCCTTCCGTTGTGGTGAGTAGGCCATACGTGCAATGAGTGGTCTCTTCCTGTGTTAGGTGTGGGTCTACTTGAATAGGAGCGTGGTCTCTCTGTGTGTAGGTGATGAGTCCTACTGTGACATTAGAGCGGTGGTCTCCTCTGTGTTAGGGCTGGTGAGTCCATACTGTGACATATAGGGCGGTGTCTGCTCTCCTTGTGTGGGATGAGTCCACTTGAAAGGACGGTGGTCCTCTTCTTGTGAGGCTGAGAGGTCATATGTGAATAAGGGGTGGTTCTCTCGTTGTAGCGTAGCCACGAATAGGTGGTGCTTCCTGTGTGAGGCTAGTGAGGTCCAACGTGCATTGCGGTGGTCGTCTTCTGTGGTGGGTATAGTAATGGAGGTGGTCCTGTCTGTTGTAGGCTGTTCCTATGTAATAGGGGTTTGTGTTAGGAGTGAGGCCTACTGTGAAATGGGGGTGTGTTCCTTCTGTAGCTGGGAGTCATGTGACTTAGGAGCGGTGGGTCTGCTCTCCTGGTTGGCTAGAGTCCATCGTGAATATAGGGTGGGTTGCTCTTCGGTGTAGGGATGATGAGGCATACTGTGAATATGGGTGGTGTCCTCCTTGTGGCTGTGGTCCTACGTGACAGAGGGTGGTTCTCTCTTCGTGTTGGCTGAGTGAGGTCCTACTGGGGTGGGTCTGCTCTTCTGTGGTAGGGTGAGTGAGTCCATACTGGACATTGGAGCGGTGGTCTCTTCTGTGTTGGGGATGAATGAGGTCCTTTGAGGAGTGTAATGGGTGGTGTTCTTCCTGTTTAGAGATAGGTCCTATGTGACTATAGAGCGTGGGTCTGCTCTTCTGGTGTAGGGTGATGGGTCCTATGGCATGGGGTGTGTCCCTGTCTCTGTGGTAGGGCTGGTGGGCCTACTGGATGAGCGGGGTGTCTCTTCCTGTGTTAGAGGTGTCCATATGTGACATATGGAGGTGTGTCTCTCTCTTGTAGGACTGATGAGTCATCTTGACTGAGCGGTGGGCTCTCTCCTGTGGTAGGGGAACTGAATAGAGGGTGGTTCCTCTCGTGTAGGGGTAGGTCTTGCTTGCTGGTCTCTCGGGTGGTGTGGTCCTCTGTGCATATGGAGGGTTCCTGTCTCCTGTGTGAGGCTGAGGAGCATATGTGATTGGCGTGTTTCGTTGTGGGTGGTGAGGTCTACTGTGCTATAGAGGTGGTCTGTTCTGGGTAGGCTGGTGAGGTCCTAGGACAATGAGGGTGTGTCGCTTCGTGTGTAGGGCTATAGGAGGGTGGTGCTCTTTCCTGTGTGTAGGGCTGAGTGAGGTCCATAGTAAATGGAGGGTGGTGCTTGCTCTTCCTGTTGTAGGGACGGTGAGGTCCACTGTGACATTGGACGTGGTGTGTGCTCTTCCTGTGTGTAGGGACTGAGTGAGGTCCATACGTGACTATAGGAGCGGTGGTGTTGTCTTCCTGTGTGTGGGCTAGTGAGGCCATACTGTGACATAAGGAGCGTGGGGTCTGCTCTTCCTGTGTTAGGGACTGAGTGAGGTCCTACTTGACAGTGTGTGGCTTTGTTAGGGCTGAGGGGTCCTACTGTGCCTATGGAGGTGGTGTCCATTCTGTGTAGGGCTGGTGTCCTCTGTGTAAGGACGGGGGTTCCCTGGCTTGTGTGTAGGGTGTGGGTCATCTGTGACATATGGCGTGGGTCTCCGTCTTTCCTGTGTGTAGGGCTGAGTGAGTCCATACTGTACATATATGAGCGGGGTGTCTGCTCTTCCTGTGTTAGGGACTGAGTGAGGTCCATACTGTGACATATAGGGAGCGGTGGTGTCCGCTCTTCCTGTGTTAGGGACTGGTGAGGTGCTCTACTGTGACATATAGGGAGCGTGGTGTCCTTTTCCTGTGTGTAGGGACTGAGTGGTCCATACTGTGACATATGGAGCGGTGTGGGTCTGCTCTTCCTGTGTTAGGGGCTGAGTGAGGTCCATCTGTGACTATGGGAGCGGTGGTGGTCTCCTCTGTGTGTAGGGCTGAGTGATGTCCTACTGTGCTATAGGAGCTGTGGTGTCTCTCTTCGGTGGGTAGGTGGAGTGAGGTCCATACTGTGACATATAGGAGCGGTGGTGTCTCCTCTTCCTGTGTGTAGGGCTGAGTGAGGTCCATACTGTGACATATAGGAGCGGTGGTGCCTTGCTCTTCCTGTGTTAGGGCTGAGTGAGGTCCATACTGTGACATATAGGAGCGGTGGGTTCTCTTCCTGTGTGTAGGGCTGAGTGGGTCCATACTGTGACATATAGGAGCGGTGGTTTGCCTTTACTGGTGTAGGGACTGAGTGAGGTCCATACTGTCATATAGGAGGGGGGTCTGCTCTTCCTGTTAGGGACTGAGTGAGGTCCTACTGTGACATATAGGACGGTGGTGTCCTCTTCCTGTGTGTAGGTGAGTGAGGTCAATGTACATATGGAGTGGTGTTCTCTTCCTGTGTGAGGGCAGTGAGGTCCATACTGTGACATATGAGGGTGGTGTCTCCTCTTCCTGTGTGTAGGACTGAGTGAGGTCCATACTGTGACATATAGGACGGTGGGGCTCTCTCTTCCTGTGTGTGGCTGAGTGGTCCATACTGTGACATAGGAGCGGTGGTTTCTCTCCGTGTGTAGGGACTGAGTGAGGTCCATACGTGACATAGGAGCGGGGTGTCTCTCTTCTTGTAGGGACTGAGTGAGGTCCATACTGTGACATATAGGAGGTGGTGTCTGCCTTCCTGTGTGAGGGCTAGTGGGTCATACTGTGACATAGGAGCGTTGTGTCCTGCTCTTCTGGTGAGGGACCTAGTGAAGGACTGTGCATCTCTTGTGGGCTGGTGAGCCTTCTGGGATGAGGGGGTTTGCCTTACATATGGGGGGGTGCTTGCTCTTACTGTGTGTAGGGACTGGTGAGGTCCATACTGTGACTAGGACGGTGGGGTCCTCTGGGGTATGGGACGGTGGTCCTCCTGTGTGTAGGGGAGAGTGGGCTCTCTGTGGTAGGGCGAGGGTCTCTTTGTGGTAGGGTGTGAGCCCTTCTGTGTTGGGGTTGGCGAGTGATGGTCCATACTGTGACATATAGGAGGGGGCTTGCTCTTCCTGGTGTAGGGCGAGTGAGGTCCATACTGTGACATATAGGAGCGGTGGGTCCCTGCTTCCTGTTTAGGACTAGGTGAGGTCCATACTGTGACATAAGGAGGTGGTGCCTGCCTTCCTGTGGTAGGCTGAGTGGTCCATACTGTGACATTAGGGGGTGGTGTGTCCTCCTTGTGTGGGCTGAGTGAGGTCCATACTGTGACATATAGAGCGGTGGTGTCTCTGCTCTTCTGTGTAGGGTGTGAGGCCTACTGTACATATAGGAGGTGTGTCTCCTCTTCCTGGTATAGGGACTGGGTGAGTCCTTGTGAATATAGGACGGGGGTGGCTTTGCTCTTGGTTTTGTAGGGTGTTGTGGCCCATACTGTACATTAGGAGCGGGTGGGGGTGTGCTTTCCGGTGTGGGGGGCTGAGGAAGGCCCATACTGTGAATATAGGACGGTGGTGTTGCTTTTCCCTGTGTTAGGGGTGAGTGAGGTTCCCTTTCTGTAAAAAAATTTGGAGGGGGGTGTCTGCTTTCCCTGTGTGTAGGGTGAGTGAGGCCCTACTGGGGAAAAAGGGAGGGTGGTGCCCGTTTTCCCTGTGTGTAGGGGACTGAGTGTCCTATGGATTTTAAAGGAGGGTGGTGTTGTCTTCCGTGTGTAGGGGACTGGTGAGGGTCATGACCGTGGGATCGGTGACGTTTGTCCTTGTATGTCTTGAGTTACTCGGCCCGGGTTTTGTCCCAGTTTCCCCGTTTGTGGTTTTCCCTGTTTGGGTGGGTGTTTAAAACTGCAGTCCAAAATACTATGCCTCTGCTTTGCATGTGAAAACCAGGTCTGAGCCTGGCCTACCCGGAGTGTCTTCCCCCATGAGAACCTCCTTTTGTCTGGACATGGTGGCGGGAAAAGGAAAGGGCAGGCATGTGGAAAACTGCAGTATTTCTGTGGTAGTCCTAGAGTCGGGGGGTAGGTCTTCTCTTAGGGTTTTGCTAGGCTGCTCAGCACATAATTGAACACACACCGTGCTATGTATCTTGCTGGGAACCGGTCATGTTTTTAGTGTCGGATTTGATTTTTTTTTGGTAATTTATTGAGATATAAAAAGGTTCCTTTGGCTGTTTCCCGATCGGGGTCTTTTAGCCAGCTCACACTTTGGTTTTGTGAAGTAGTGATGACATTTCAGCTTTGTTTTCCTAGCTGAGCCCATTTGGGGAAATTAGGATGGATGGTTTGTAACGTTTTTCAGTAGAAAAATAAAAGTCTTGTGTGTGCTAAAACACAGAGGGAGTAACCTTACCACCCGGCCCCTGGCAAAAGCAAGACAGGTGGTTGCTAACAAGAAGCTTGTTGTACAAAATGGGATAAAATTGCCAGCTTGAAGGGAAGCAAATTCAGAAGTATTTGGTAATAGTAATAGTCTATGCAGGTTTTTTTTTTTTTTTACTGCAGTCACTTTGGTTGTCACTGTGTCCTCCCATAGAAGCAGAGGCATAGGGTGGCAGTGGGTGCCTTACTACAGACCCATCTAGGGACCTTATAGGGGTTGTGTGAGAAACCAAAAAAGAAATCGGAGTATCTAATGAAGGAATAGCAAGTATAAGCAGTAAATCTATGTCACAATCCAGTGTGTGAGCTACTTACAAAGGCTATTATATTGCATTATATCGCCATGTTGGATCTTTCTCCTCCCTGAGCTTGTGGGCGGAGCTGCAGTTGCTAGGCGGGTGGTTTGAAAACTACATTTCCCACAATTCTCTGCTTCGTCCCAACTGAGCTATTGACTCTACATACTATATCCACACCAAATGTATTTATATATAGCAATGTTTACTTACACACACACACATTTTGTGTATATATATATATATATATGTGTGTGTTTGTGTTTTTATTTATTTGAAAGTCTCCTTTCTACACTGCAATGCTGTCCCTAACACCACAAGTCTCTCAGGCTGACTGAGCACAGCACACATGCTCAGTTTTGTCAGTCAGCCTAACCAGGAAGTAGCTCAGTCTGTCCTACTGCTGTACTCTGCATTCCAGGACCCGTTTCTACACAAGTAGGAGCCCGGTGGCCATTTTCTTCTGCTATGTTTATCCTCTAGACAAAATGAGCAGACTTTTCTAATTTAAAACTATTTAGGCATTTTTTTCATTGTGAGGTGTAGTTTCTGTATTCATTTTTCTTTTCCCAGAGAGCCCCTTTACGGGATTTTCCTGTCATTGACTGTCTGTGGGCTTCACCTTTTAAGAGGAGCTGTGACACCTCTTGACATGGCTATTTTGGTGAATACCTGTGTTCCCTGTGAAATAACGATTCTGGAACGTCTCCTCTCTGTTGTGCTGTTCCTCTGTTATTCCTTCCAGAAATATGTTACTGAATCTGTCAGCTGGGTGGTACTGTTCCATTTCTGCACACCCTACCAGCACTGATTGGACAGACGCCAGGGAAACCCCCTCAAATTATTAGCGCCCACCTGACAATTTCTAGGAGGAATAACCGAAGAACAGCACAACACAGTTATAAGCGAAGACTCCAAAATGTTTATTTCACAGGAGACACAAGGAGTTACTGAGAGAGACATGTCAGGGATGGGTGAGGGTTTTTACCAATCACATGTAGGGCTCAAAGGTCTCCTAAAGCGCCAGTCAGCTGTCGGCCAGTAATGTAATTCATGACAGCCAAACCTGGGTGGAATAGGGAACATTCACGGACATACATTTAAGTGGTCCTCAGCTGATCAGAATAATAGCTCTAAAAGATCATTGAGATGGGTGCGGGCTTCTAGAAAGGCAGGGAACCTGCAGCAGTGACAGTGCATTCATTCACTGTATACTTGGTGCATATGACTAACGTACAGCCGGGAATTGGAATGAGTGGTGATTAGTGGTCACATGTGCCAGCTGAAAGCTGCCCATACACTGCTGCTGCTAATTGAATAGAGTGCTGGAGAATAATGGATGCTTAGGATGGGCTCACGCGTTGTGCCATGGATGCTGCCAGCCGCTCCGTACACTTTTTTTTTTACCACAGGTCGGCGCCGCTTTCAGAACGATTGATAATGCAATGTTGTAGGTGATGCTGCTGTTTCCCTGCAAAACCACAGTGTGTTAGAAAACAGCTAATTCCCCCCCTCAATTGTAAGGTGCCACATACATATGTGTAACTATATAAGGCTATGTTCACACGGCTTATTTTGGGACGTATCTTGCGCCGTAGTGCGCGAAATACGGGGCGAGATACGTCCCAGTCATTACGGTAATCTACAGTTCTCATAGAGAACTATGGATTACGTCTCCTCTCCCTGCTCGCTCAATATGCCGCGCGGGGAAAGAAGTGACATGTCAATTATTTACGGCGTGTACGTGCCGAGAATAATGCTTGACTTTGGGGCCAGCGGGCTGCCGCCCCCCCCCCCCCCCCGCCCCACCACCGTACACACACGGTATAATTGCGGGGCGAAATACGTCCCGCAATCAAGCCGTGTGAACATAGTCTAAGGGGATGTCCACATGCCGTTTCTTAGATGCGTGTTTGGATCAGTCTATAGGACCCAAACACTTCTAACAATGTGCAGTGTGATTTCCATTAGTTACAGTGTAAAACGCATCGGCGTTCAGACAAGTGATCGCTGATACGTGTTTTACCTGCGTCTTTCTGATGAGTCTTTTGGATCCGTTGAAAGAATTGTCAATTCTTGATCCGTTTTACGCAGCAGACGCCCTATTTTAAACTATATGGTGCGTTTCTGCTGCAGCCAAAATGCCTCCAAACATGCTCCTGGATGCGTTTTAGGCAACGGTTTTGAATGCATTTTCTGGATCTGAAAAACATATCCACAACGTATCCTAAGCCCTCGTGCATATGCTTGATGGAAGACTCAAATGTAATGAGGCGGGTGTATGAATACTGTCTAACACTTATTGTTCACATGGTGTAAATTTACGTTTGTTTTTGGTTTTTGTTTTTTCTCACTGAAATACGCCCAAAATGTTCTGTGCAGCTCTTATTCCAATGTAAAATGTGCACGACGTGTAAATGTGACCCACATTTTGGGACGCTTTTACTGGTGTACATTCAAGTGCCTTGTCAATTCTGGAGGCGTTTACGCCAGTAAAAGTTCATAGGAACATTGGTGGAGTGGATGTTTGGCACAGAGATAGTGCTCATTAATCCAAACTTTCACCTCAAACTACACCTATTGATAGGCATATTTAAAAGCTCATTTTGAAGTATAAATTTACACTTGTAAACTTATACTGTGTGAACATACCCTAAGGCCATGTCCCCACGGCATATTTTTTCAGCCAGTTCTCGGTTTTGCAAACCGGCTGACAAACTTTTACAAGGACCTTAATGGAAAATCCACTGCATGGATTTTCTGCCAGCGGCTTTTCTGGCCGCCGACGGCCCGAAAACAGGACAAGTACTGGTCAGATAAACCGTCTGGTATTTGTCCTGTGCCGTGTAAATGGCCCCTTAGACTAGTCAGTCTTACAATAGGCCACATTTGTTATAGTGTTGATGGTATAATGTTAGATGTTTGGTCTAACTTTACACCTCCTGTTGGCTTAATTTATGCCACTAACCGGGCTACAACGTTGGCTTGTTTTGTGTGCATGGTGCTCCGTGAAGCCACGTCTATGTTTCTGTGCCAAACTGCTTTTTGGGTGAGGCGCAGAAGTCTAGAGACTGGATGATGAATGTGGTGTAAAGCATGTACGACATTGTTGACTTCATAAATGTGCGCCAATGTGCACAGAGCCGTATTTGACTTTGCTCCTCTGTTTAATGTGTGACATTTTAGAACCGGCGTACCCATGTGGATGCCTGGCTAGAGAGATTTTGTAAGACCTTTTTCAGCCTGTAGACATTAGAACATCACTGTAGTGACATCTGTATGGTGAAACGATAAGGGAACGTCTACAAGGCAGGGATTTTCAGTCAATCATCCCAAATGACTTTACTGGAAAATCCGCCTAGTAGTCTACACTGCACAGTTTTCTACTGGGTGGATTTTCACATCCCGGCATTCCGAAAAACTCAGAACATGCACAATGTTTTTCCTGTTCTTGGACAGAAGCAGCGCTATTCAATGGTTATGGGGGACGGGCGAATCTGCAAACTGCAGACAGAACCGTCCCACAAAACCATTGAAGAGACGATAAATTACTGATCGGATTCTTAATCTGAATCCGCCTGGAGTCTGTCACTGCCGTGTGGCTGTAGCCTAGTGTCTGACTATCCCCACTCTCCCCATAGTTGATCACTATACGTTATACTTGTGATTTTGGGTCAGTATTTTATCCTCGGGGGTATAAATTGTAAGTTCTCAGGATTTTTTTCTTGAATTGTTTGCAAGATGTCATAACAACGACCGGTCACGTGACAGTGAGAGCGGATTCGGCAGCTTTTTACCTTTTAAAATGGGTAATGTATGATGTGTAACCTGTCAGAACGGGGCGGCTTGTGGCAGGAAGTGACCTGCAGTCTGGAAGAGAGCCTTCATATTTAGAGTGTTGACAGAAGTGGATGGATGTTGTTACTCATGTAGTCTTACTGTATGCTCAGCACTTGGGTTACAGAGTGTTGGGCGATTATCCACCCCCACCCCCCCCCCCCCCCCTTAACCCTGCTTAGTTCTAGTTAGGTATTAATACACCTCTACTGATAGCACCACAACCCCATCTGCTGCCTGTCTCATGAAACATCATCTCTTACCTGATTAAACTGATCAATTGTTAAACTATTGCTAAGATGCCTTGTTTTGTGTGTGTTTTTTTTTCTCTCTTAAAAGGGTGTTCCCACAAGCATGTCTTCAGTCTTGCAGGTCAGCTCTTAGCTAGCTATGAGCCAACCATATCAGAGGATGAGGCGGCGACGCACTCGCTCAGCTATAATTGGAACAGACTGAGGAGGACGGCCGCAGGCACTCTGCTCCTCATTCTGCCACCATTGGCTCATAGCCAGTTATGGGCTACAGCACTGGTGGGAACAACTCTTTAAACTAGTGTTCTCCAACTCCAGTCCTCAAGACCCACCAACAGGGCATGTTTTCAGGATCTCCCACAGAAAGCACTGACAATAATGATATCACCTGTGCAATGCTAAGGAAAGCCAGAAAACATGACCTGTTGGTGGGTCTTGAGGACTGGAGTTGGGGTCCACTGCTTTAATCAGTTAGGAGATGAGGCCCAGGTCACTTCTGTGTTGAGGGTTCTGTTCGAAGCCTCCATTGCATGTTCTCTTACAAGTGATAAAAAATAGTGCAACTATGCATTAAAATGGACATAATGGGGCAGCTTTATCAATACTGTGTAACCTAGACAGTGTAAAGTTACACCAGACAGTCATACAATGCGCCACTTTTAGCATAGTGCTGATATATCTGTTGTATGTTAGAACTGTCTAGTCTTAACTTTACACCTTTTATACATTGACATACTTTATGCCACTAATTGCAATGAAATTCTGGCGTATTTTTGTGGCGTTGCACACCATGCTTCTTTTCCACAAAGCCACCCCCTTTTTTGTCCGAGACATAGAAGTGTCTAATAATGGTCTAAAATCATAAATGTTGTGTAAAGCATGCACAACATTATTTGTGGCGCAAGTTTTGCCCGAATTCTGGTGCAACTGTTCTAATAAATAGGCCCCAATGACGGAAGCCTGACGGACCCAACTGTAGTTAATGAGGTCTGTAATGTAACTGATCCAGCACTGCCATTACTTTTTTTTGTGTTTGTTATGAATACAGAAAATTAAGAATGGCGACGGCACACGACAGATCCCATTGACTATAATGGGGTGTGTCGGGTTTCTGGAGGTGTGGACCTAGTCTGAATATTAAAGCATAAATAGATAGATCCTCCAGTAATAGCAGCTGACTTTAGGGGTCTGAGAAGTGGAACGGTGACAAACTGCTATATGCTGGGAACCTTTAAGGGAAAAAGCCCCTTTAGAAAACGGCACATGTTTATCTTAGATGGTGGTGTTTTTGGTGGTTGCAGGCACGCTGATTTTTTTGTCTTTCCTTCATTACGTGTATATACTCAATTTTCATGTACATACATTAATCTACTGTAGTATGACTGAAAGCTGCTGTGGTGTTTTTCTCTGCAGATAGTACCACTGGGGTACTCTTGGAGTTCAGATCTTGTACATCCATCTTCAGAAGACGAGGCATGAAGGATATGTCGTTAAGCCGAGGTGGACGGAATATGAGGGGTCTCTGAATAATAGCCTCCAATTCCTAAAGCTTCAGTCTGGAATCCAGGGATCTCTTCCAGGAGTCCTCTTTTAACCAAACCATACGTCGCTTGCTGCTGTTCAGACCCTAAAAAAGAAGGAGAAGCCGTTTTCATTCTCCCAGGACTATTCCCGATTGTCCTGGCTATGGATTTGTCACACTCGTCCTGACAGGAGCACAAGCAAAGCTTAAGGTTTAAAAGGGAAGTGTGAGCGTCACCGGCAGCTGCTCTACACCGGGCTTTTTGCTCCAACAGGTGAGTTTTTGTGTTGGTTCTCGGATTGTCCCAGGGAATCTAACAAGTTCTTTTTATTTCTTATGCTTGTATCGATCGGTTACTTGGCCACGTATGTGCGTGACCAGAGCTGCTTTATTGGCGCATGGTCATCTGCAAGCACCTGTTCCAGTTGTTTCATCCTGAAGCATGGGGCTTGTTTTTGGAGTGTAGCTGCTCCCTGTTTGAAGTCCTCTAATTACCTCTTTACTCATTACCAGTTTTCATTGTGTGGCTTTCACATGCACGATTTTGTAAAGTGTTCACAAAGGAGCATTATCTGTTGGAGGTTGGATATTACCCGTATTTGCTCATCATTGTTCCCATTGTCTGAATGTATGATAGCAAGGTTACTTCATGTAAAACCTTTTTTTTTTAGGGTGGTTCCACACTTTTTTTTTTTTCTCAATGAAACGCAATGGTTACATGTTTACTATTGATTGATAGTGAATTATAATATTAATAAAAACAGTGAGTTTTTATTTTGTACCTTTTGGTGCCTTTACTTGGGTCCATATTGTTTTTTTTTTTTTTTTTTTTTCCCTCTTCTTCTCCCAGCATGCTCTTTGAAGGTTGATCCATCAGGATTTATTCCTCAGGGTACATCCACACATCAAAGGACAGAATACTTGTCAGATTCTGAATCCAAAAACTGTGTTGTCCGATCAGTATTTTCCTGAAGAACACGAGGATTTTTGATGCGGTGTAAGGATTCAGTATTTGCGTCACAGCACTACTGAGTTTTTGGATGCGGATCGTCACCAAAAAACACGCACAAAGCTTGCTGGTAATTTTTCATGCCACCCCATTGACTTTAGTAGTAGTTTTTTTTCCCCTGATTGAAACATGGCAAAAGATTGAACATGTTTTAAGGCTACGTCTACACAGCAAAGGTTTATAGTCGTTTTTTTTTTTTATGCGGTTTCAGTATTTAGAATCTGAAAAAATCCAACTGTATAACCATCCCCATAGACCTCAATAGAAAATCCGAATTGTAGTCTACACAGCTTGGATTTACGGAGGTTGAATTTCAAAACTATTTTTAAAAAAAAAAAAAAATTCAACATTCTGCTATTCTGTTGAATGGGGCACCTGAAACTGGCAAAAAGCTGCGATAAAAAATGTGAACATAAACAGTGTAAAAAAAGTGATTAGTTTCTAATTTAGCATCGGACTAGTGTTTTATCCTCTGCCTTGTGGACGCAGCCCAAGTTTTTTGAAATAATGGCTGTTTTGAAACTCAACCTCAGAAAATCCGCATCGTGTGGGCTACAAGATGGACCTACACTTGAGATTCATGGCTTGGTAAAGACTGTTTTTAAAATCCAAATCTGTGTGGAATTCTGACTGGATATGCTTGTTATGTGCATGGGCCTTTATGGTATGTTAGAAAAATGTAGTTGCAAAATCTGCAGCAGTGCTCCGAGTTGATGCCGTTGCCTCTGTGGCAGCTGTTTTGGAGATACATTTGCTTCATTTCAGTGGGGGCTAATCATTTATGTTGCCAACCCAGAATCTGACATGATTCCAACTTAGAGGCCAGTTATTTAGTTGCACCTCATTTATTAATTTTCCGCATTGTACATGTCAAATCACAGCAAAAAAATGTTGTAGAATTCCCTTCTTATCGATTGAAGGAGATAAAGGGGAGTTCAACAAAGATGTGTGAAAGTCACCCAGAATACTTGTAGAAGCACAAGTACATCATGGTGGTTCTATCAAGCCAGCAAAATTCAACCCACAAAAGTGTGTGGGACCTAGTCCTGGAGTGGTTTGTATGATACACTGCTCCGTGTAAGATTTCTGGGTGGTCGTGATCAGCATTAATCCCTCCACTCTCTCTACATTTTTTTTTATTTGGCTCGGTTACAGTTTTTATGTGTGTGGTGCTGTTTGCCTGTCATGTTTGTCGCTGTGTAATGAGCATTCATTAAAGGGGTTGTCTCAATACAAGGATTGCTTTTTATGTTAAAGATCTTGCAAAAACAAGTTACTTTGCAATATGTATCCATTAACAGTGTCCTATCTATTCTGAGATATCCCCTCTTATATGGGCTATAGCTACAGACCTGTTTGATCTATCCTGATAGGCTGCCAGCACTGGTTGGTATAGGTAAAGACCTGTTTGATCTATCCTGATAGGCTGCCAGCACTGGTTGCTATAGCTACAGACCTGGCTTCTACTGCAACCTAGTAGAACCCAGTAACCACACCCCTGAATTCAAAATGAAACCAAGAAAACAGGACTGAGGTAAGATGAATAAATGTAGTGAGACAACCCCTTTAAGGGAGGAGCTTGATGCGGAAGTATGAAATTGGGGCGTCCCATTTTCCACTTGACTGTTTAGGTTTACATAATTCTTGGTGGAGTAGTAGTTCAACAAATACAGCTTGATACATGTCCTGTGCTCCGCCCTGTAAATTTAGGTTTTATGTGAACACTAAAACATTTGCATCTTTTTAACCTTTAAGGATGAGGCCGTTTTTAAAACCTTGCCTTCCAAATGGGGGTCCAAAGTCCTGAGACCCCAACTGCTAAATAGAAGGGGTAGAAATACTGTACTGTATGCTGTGCCATTTAGTTTCTGTTTGGCCCTGTTCAGAAAGTCAAGCATTTGGTTTACGGATCCATAGAAAGTCTTGTTGAACCTCTATGAATCTGATCTCTATTTGGACATCTTTCAAGGAAAGCCAGGCAGCAATGAACTGAATGCAAAGGGGCAGAGCACATCTGCCCTTTCTTTATGACCAAATTCTAAATAAAATTGCTTGGTATCCCATTCAAAAAAAAAAAAAAAAAAAATATATATAATATATATATAATATATTATATATAAATATATATATATATATATATAATATATATATATATATATATATATATATATATATATATATATATATTATATATATATCTTTATCTTTGATGAACTCCCCTTTATTTCCCTCAATAGATAAGGGGGGTTGGTGGGGGGAGTTCAACCACGATGTATATACATAGATAAGGAAGAGTTCAAATATATATATATATATATATACTTATATATATATGTTGATAATGATATATTATGATTTCTTGGGGGCTACGTTGATTCTTGGTGTAGGTAACTATGTACCCTTAACTTTATTAAGTACGTATGATCGTGTAGACACCAGATTTGTTTTTCATACTGTTTAAGAAAATGTTTTGGGAATGGTGCATGGGCTTGTATTTTGCAGGGTGAGCTGTAGTATTTGTTGGCACAGTTTTTGGGTGTATACAACCATTTGATTTATTTATTTTTAAATGGGAGCATTCCTGTTTGTTTTCTGAGTAAGGGTGAGACTACACGGGGGTGCCGCTGTGTCCATGTCCCCACGACGCAGTCAGTAGCAGTGAAGTTTTGTAAGGCACAGCCATCAAACTTCCGTGCCTGTTGGTGGTGGCGTGTTCACTGCTACATATGGCCAGGCCCAAAGATCTCTCCATCATATCCATTTGAGATAGGTGCACAGCTTGTTACAAGAGAGCTACCACAGCTAATGCATGGGGTCATGGTGTCATCCACCATAGCTGCAGTGTGAGATCCAGCTCTTAAAGGGTTTGTTACACACAAAGCATTACATATCCCCCGTGTTGGTCACGTGACTATTTCACAGCTGGCCGGAACTACATTTACTCTACCACCTTCTAAGCTGCGCTCCCGTGGCAGTTAGTAGTTGTGTGGAGGCTCCTAGTAGTGCAAACTGGGCATGCTCAACCACATAAGGGAAATGGCATCAAGGGATATACATTGCATTAACCAGGCTATGTAGGTAGGAGTGTTGTTTAAATTATGTTTGCTATATTGGCAATATCTATTCAATGGGTAGAATTTCTATTGGGGTACAACCCCTCCGGACAGTCTTCCTTAGATTGAAGGGGTTGTCCACCTTTTTTTTTTTTTTTTTTATTTAAAGCACACTGGGTCACATTTAAAATAAATTATACTCCCTTCTCACCTTGGTTCCAGCACCGCCCCGTCTTCAATGGTCTTTTACTTTTTCTTCTTTCAGACGGGGATGTCACCGCTGCAGCTGTCGCGTGCCACTCCATTACATCACCATTCTGAGCTGTTCGCTTCCGAAGGGTGATGTAACGTGACCGCTGTAGCTACTGATTAGTGATGTTCCCAGAAACAGAAGAATGGCGGTGAGGGGAGCAGGGAGTATAATTTATTTTATGGCATATAGGTCCTAGTATGCTAATAAAAAAATAAATAAAAATACAGTGAAGGAAATGATTTGATCCCTTGCTGATTGTGTAAGTTTGCCCAATGACAAAGACATGAACAGTCTATAATTTTAAGGGTAGCTTAATTTTAACATTGTGATTTTCTGGATTTTATTTTTGATATTCTATCTCTCATTGTATAAACAATATAAATTTATTAGCATTTTGCTGAGAGAAATAAGTATTTGCTCCCTCTGGCAAATAAGACTTAAAACTTGGTGGCAAAACCCTTGTTGGTAAGCACAGCAGTCAGACATGTAGTTGAACATGAAGTTTGCGCACACGTCAGGAGGAATTTTGGT
Source organism: Phyllomedusa bahiana (assembly GCA_025379985.1). Lineage (NCBI taxonomy): Eukaryota > Metazoa > Chordata > Amphibia > Anura > Hylidae > Phyllomedusa > Phyllomedusa bahiana. The sequence goes on along the minus strand of JAODAL010008651.1, from coordinate 6,976 downwards.
CCACTCCTCTTTGCAGATCATCTCTAAATCATTAAGATTTTGAGGCTGTCGCTTGGCAACTCGGAGCTTCAACTCCCTTCATAAGTTTTCTATGGGATCAAGATCTGGAGACCGGTTAGGCCACTTCATGACCTTAATGTGCTTCTTTCTGAGCCACTCCTTTGTTGCCTTGGCTGTATGTTTTGGGTCATTGTCTTACTGGCAGACCCAGCTACGACCCATTTTTAATGTCCTGGCGGAGAGAAGGAGGTTGTCACTCAGGATGTTACAGTACATGGCTCCATCCATTCTCCCATTGATGTGTCCTAAGCAGAGAAACACCCTCAAAACACAATGTTTCCACCTCCATGCTTGACCGTGGGGACGGTGTTCTTTGGGTCATAGGCTGCATCTTTTCTTCCAAACCACGGCGAGTTGAGTTAATGCCAAAGAGCTCAAATTTTGTCTCATCTGACCACAGCACCTTCTCCCAATCACTAACAGAATCATCCAGGTGTTCCTTGGCAAACTTCAAACGGGCCTGCACATGTGCCTACTTGAGCAGAGGGACCTTGTGGGCACTGCAAGATTTTAAACTATTACGGCGTAATGTTTCTTGGTGACTGTGGTCCCAGCTTGAGTTCCCTCTGTGTAGTTTTAGGCTGATCTTTCACCTTCCTCATGATCAAGGATACCCCATGAGGTGAGATTGTACATGGTGCCCCAGATCAATGTCGATTGACAGTCATTTTGTATTTCTTCCATTTTCTTACTATTGCACCAACAGTTGTCGCCTTCTCACCCAGCGTCTTACTTATGGTTTTGTAGCCCATTCCAGCTTTGTGCAGGTCTATGATCTTGTCCCTGACATCCTTAGAAAGCTCTTTGGTATTGTCTATGTTGTAGAGGTTAGAGTCTGACTGAGTCTGTGGACAGGAGTCTTTTATAAAGGCAACTATTTAAGACAACGGTCTTTAATGCAGGTAAGGAGTTGATTAGGAGCATCTGACTTTTCTGTAGGAGCCAAAACTGTTAATGGTTGGTAGGGGATCAAATACTTATTTCTCTCAGCAAAATGCAAATTTATATAATTTATACAATGTGATTTTCTGAATTTTATTTTGGATTTTCTATCTCCCAATGTTAAAATTAACTTACCCTTAAAACTTTAGACTGTTCATGTCTTTGTCAGTGGGAATACTTACACAATCCGCAAGGACAAAAAGAAATTTTTCCTTCACGGTAAGTGGACAACCCCTGTAATGTCCCAGTGATCAGTTGAGGTCTGTTTAGTTGCTTATTTCCACTACAGTATCCAATGCAGGGAAGATCATTGGTTGCTGTTTGCAGTGATTATCCCTTCCATAGTAGGATAAACAGGGGGGTTCACTCCATTTGCCCAAATAGGGGTTCCCTAGATAGATGGGAACGTCTTCATCCTGCAGAGTTCTCAGTCTTCAGCATGCTCATGTTTGCAGATGGCAAGCAGATTGTAAGGAACTGTGTTAAAAAGTTGCCTAAAGTGATTGTGTCACAAACTCTTATCTCCTGCTGATAACTGCTGTTGGCGGTGGGGGATGCTATAGTGGGTCTGGCTGTGCGATGCCCAGGCCTGCTCCTGCTGGAAGAACTTCATGAGCCTGACACCAGTAAAGCCCTTTTTTATCTGTTATTTTTGGTTCTTTGCATCTGGTTAAAGGAGTTTTGCCAGGACGTGCCTTATCTGCTAAGAAGCAAATGTAAACCAGCCATGCTAGCTGAGAGAGAGAGAGAGGGGCACAGCAGAGCACAGAGCCATGCATAAGGTCGGTGAAATGTTCACTCAAATAATCAAACTACAACTAGTGGAATTCTGTATACAAAAGACAAGACCTTTTCTCCACAGCAGCTTGAAAACTCCCTTTATGTTCTCTGTCATCAGATAAAGCGGGATCTACTCAGATAATCACACTACAACTAGTGGATTCTGTATAAAAAAACAACATATTTTCTACCCGGTGCCTTGAAAGCCCTTTTTCAGCCCCTTTCATCAATAAGAATGTTTTTCTGTGCAAGCCCGCCAGCAGCTCTTGTCAGGTCGTATCTAATAGAAGCTTTTAAGTAACTAAGGGCAGGTAAGGCAGCCTGTAGCTCTCTGACTGCAATTTTTGTAATCGCATATATTTAGAAAAGTGATTAAATATCCATTTTGGAGGATTCCACGTCAACATTACATCGTGGCAAAACCCCTTTAAGCTTCAACCTCATATGTAGATTCTGAATAGGCACCATTGGGGGTCATGGTGCCATTTCTTCTTGATCCAATGCCTACTAAAGTATTGATGCAGTTACGTGTACAGTTCTAAGTATAGTGATATCTATACACATGATTAAGTACAAGTCTCCTGTTGTTGGGAAGTTACTACTTGCAGGAATCCCATGTAGGCAAAGGTTATTTTTGTACTATGTTATAAAAATTGGATCTATCCATATATAGCTACTACATGAGGATTCAGCCCGGGCAGTGTTACAGGAAAAAGTGCTCTTGTGGTTACCAGGTGTCTGATTTATTCCTTTTTTTTTTCCTTCTAATTATGTACATGTTGCATTGTGTACTCCATCAGAAAATACTATACACCACATTGCATCAACATAGGTGTTCTACTGCAGATTACTTATTTATACAGTCATTTATAGCCTCAGTGCAATTTAAATTGATCAAAACTGAATCCATTAAAAAAAAAATATTATGTACACCGTAACCAATACGGTGCAGTAATGACATGGACAGCCAAACTCTACTCTAAACTCTACTAGTCTACTTTGACTAGTCTACTTTGACTAGTTTTGGCATGATACCCAGTATGCTTTATATACATGAATTGGTACATTTAATTATAAAAGTCTGGTAGGACCACAGATGTGAAAAAGCATTGCAAAAGGAGAAATTCCAGCAGCAAAAAAAGAGAAAAAAAAAAAAAAAATATTTATTGGTGGCAAAAAAATATAAAATTGGAATGTGACATACCATACGAAATTGTTTAACAATTTTTGAACGCAAAGGGCCTAATCTCATTTTTACAGTCAGGGTGTGAAGTTGGGAAGCCCAAAACCCGACTCTGACTCCCAATTCCAACCTCCCCCCCCCCCATACACGGCATGTTCAAAAGGGTAACTTTCTGTATAAAATGTCACACAGACGGTTTTTTCACCCTTTTGATACAATGATCAAGTTTTAGGGAGAAAATAAGCAAAAAGGGGAAAAATGTTTTTATCTTTTTGAACCTTTTTGGGGAATTAAGAAAAATCTGATTTTTCCAATCCAGTCTACCAAAATTGGGAATGGTAGAAGAGACCCGGGATCGGATTTTGGTCAAGACCGCTTTAATTGATTCAGACCCAGAGGATTCAGGCAGGCTAAAAACCAAAAGGTGGGTTCCCCAAAAACTAAAAAAAAAATAAAAAATTTTCATTTTGGGTTTTTAGGAGCAAAACATTAACAAAGCAGTAGCAGGGAAAAAATCTGCAGAACTAAGCGAGGGTAAATATTGCAAAGTCACATTTTGTAAAGTATAAGATGATGTAAAAAATTACAAATAGCCTCTGTACAAAGCTGTAGTGGGAAATTGGGGCCTAAAGGGCACAAGTTCAAACCATTGACCTTTTTTCTTGTCATGTAAAAAATTTTTTTATGGTTTAAATTTAAACACAAAAAAAATGAAAAAATGCAAAACATGCAGGGAAAATCTGTGGGTCCTGAAATTTTTTCTGAGAAATAGTATTGCCTCCATCAATCCTGCATACAACCTCCATCGATTCATTATTTCCGGCTAAAACGCCTCTCTACCTAACTTTGGGTTGGGGCAAACTGACCACAGGGGCAACATTCTAACAAGTCGGGGTAAAAAGGGGAATTTCCCTCAGCCACATCGTGTTGATAAATGGTTGATCTTCTACTTCTTTGAAAGCATGAAAGTTTGTGCGAAATCTTTTTGCCAGAGAGCGGAGTCTTTTTCCCCTGGGGCATGTTTTGCCTGCCCATGCATCAATTAATCCTCAGTGAAAACTGAAAAATTGGACAGGAGCACTGGCCGGACCCAATTCCTATTGCTCTTTGCACTGCATTGAACTGGACCAACTTATTATATATATTGTCCCATTCAGATCAACAGACTGTCTGTGATACAGAATGCCACAGGTCCTCCAGTACAAGAGGCATTTTTTGTTACCGCTTTCTACTCCAGCCAAAAGTTGAGCCTCCTGAATAAAGGCCCGCCCAACTCCAACCCAATGGGGTTATATTTATTTAGACCCCCCCCTTTAAATATAACAGCCCCTTAAGCATTCTGTGATCATTTTCCAGTTTTCTTTTTTATATACTTACTCAAAATGAATTGTTTAAAATAACCCGTTTTTATTCTCAAAGTTGCGCAACCTTTTGTAAATAAGGGGTTTTTAGTCATTCATTGGTCTGCTTCCCCATTTAAAAATTTATCTTTCTTTTTTGCGGGGGACGTTTAAACGCGGGAGAAACATACCACATGATCCCAAAGGGTTTCTGAAGTTTCGTAATCCAACAAAAGGTTGCATTATTAGTAGCTTTTAAAGAACAAATCCTTTTTGCAAAGGCATACTGGAGCTTTTTAGTCAAAAGCAAGGGTTCTTATTTTTTTGGGTATTTCAAAAGAAGGAGATGATGCTCATTGACCTTTTAATGCACAGTATATGTTTTCTTTCTGTATCTGGGGATGAGTATGAGCAGAAAGGACTTGTTGCTATTCTTGCAACCTCTGAAAATGTAATGGATGAAGGTGTAAAGAACGCATTCTATTCCTTGTGATTTCCATTGTCTTAAGGAACACTGGGCCTCTGCTTATTACATTGGAGTTCATTTTGGTTAAATCATTGCATTGCTTTGTACATAATGTTTTTGCCTCCCTCATAAATGCTGCCTGAAAGGCCTGATTCCCAATGACAGAGCCCCTATCCCAGACCCAGTAAAAATGACAGAAAAATACAGCAGAGCATGCTGCACTGAATTTTTGCCTATGATGCATTGGCTTTCTATTTTTTTTTCTCTCTCTTTTTTGCATATGAATCACTTTTGCATTGGAGAATCTGTTAGGAGTCTTCATCACAGATTTGCAATGAGGGGAAAAAAATAAGCTGCTTTTTTGTGTGGTTTCCCCCCCCCCCCCCCCCCCACCCCCTGTTAAAAAGGGGGAAAAAACCCACAATGGATGGGCCCCCCCTTCTCCCCACCCCTTTTCCCCCCATTGAAGTAATGAGGTTTTTTGGACTTTTTTGTCACCCGAAACAATGACTGAAGTGAACCTGGCTTGAGGCCTGACCTCACATCCGCATTTTAAGTGCTCTCAATAATCTCTTGTCAAAAATGGTGGAAGATGGTGCATACTGAGTTTTTTTTTTTTTTTTTTTAATGGTATATAGTATGGTGTCAGTAAATGGTGCGTGTGTGTGTATATATGTGTAATATATATATATATATATATACACACACACACATTAACATATACACACACGGATATATGGGAGTTTGTACATATATATATATATTTTATAATATATATATATAATATTTTTAAATATATATTATATAATATATACTATATATATATAATATATATATATATATACATACACACATCACACCATACAACATACACAAAATTATACAAAATACACACACGGCATATGGGTGGAGTTTGGTATATTTATATATATGTACAATCTCCCACTATATCCGTGTGTGTTTATGTAAAAATATGTGTGTGTGTTAGTTTGTATATATATATATATATATATATAATATATATATACACAATATTTATATATAAATATATATATATATATAATATATTATATATATATATATTATATATATAAAATTCACACACACCAACACGGCATATATGGGGGGGTAAGGTATGTGTGGGGTGTGTATAAAAAAAAAATATACACACACGCATATAGTATGGTGGTGTGTGTGTAGTATGTATATATTATAAATATGTAATATATAATTGTATATTAATAATTGTATATATATTTATTAATTAAATATTAATATATATACATACATACATACAAAAACAAACCCATTTTAAATGACACCAACTATACCCCGTGGTGTGTTTAAAAAAGATACATACACACCCCGGCAAAAGTATGATATTAAATATATAGAATTTTTGGGTATTTTTATAATAATGGCATATATAGGGTGTAGTTTTTTGGTGTGTGTATATATAAATGGCATATACTATGGTGTCAGTTACTGTATATACACTGCATGCAGCACAATGTCAGTAAATAGAGTTTTAACAAACCCTATTCACTCAGTGCAAGACTTATTTCACTTCTTCCAGATTTTGGCTGTTTTGCAGCATACGTTTTCCTCTGCACATTGCTTGAGGAGAGTCCCTGAATTGCAAGGTTTTCCTCTTAATGCATCATTTGCATTTCATGTATCTGTGATCCTATTGGGCCGGTTTCTGTTGATGGTAATGGCCATTCTTGGGGTGTAGTTGATAGTGGACATGCTGTGACTATCATAACATCACAGTACTCCTGTGGTTTAGCTGAGATTTTGCTAACACAAGTGTTTTTGTGTGGCTTTGTGGCAGTCAAGACATTAAACCCCAACATGACTGTGTAGAAGTATATTCTAATGTTACTACTAATCACAGTAGCTAATTTCTGGGAATACTAAAGACCGCAGTAATTTGCTTTGACTGTTGCATTCAAGTCTAGGTATAGGAGTCTGGTCAGAAGCTCTAGAACCTATAAGGTATTTGCTATAAAGGTTGTTTACCTGGAATAACTGTTGTGGCTGTTCATACCTGCAAGGGTGCACTCACACTGCAGGGAAATGTAGCGGAAGACTTTAGTTCCCACAGGTAAATCCTCCCGAATCTATGAGGGGTTGTCTTAGCAGATCTTTGATTTTTATATATTTTTTTCCCTCTTTTCTTTTAAACCTGTTTTTTAAAATATT